>BCLH01000863.1:12072-42306 GCA_001602315.1 Zoysia pacifica
AACTTCAAAAGATAGCTTCTCGAAAAATAGATTCTTTAAAAAAAGTACTTTTCAAACTATTTGACAAAACGGTTTCTATTATGATCCCAATATATAAATAAATAGAGAATATATGAGAAGCAATATTTTTAATGCTTTTAGCTTCTAGTACAAATTAAAAAAAGTGCTTCTTGAGAAGAAAATGTATAAACACTTCTTTTAAAACCGATTGATGAATTAATTATAGAATTTAGAGCAGAAAACACTTTAAAAATCCATACGAAACCAACCTTTACTGTTACTTTTACCCTCCGTCTTAGACTCTTTTTGGTAGTGCTCTAGCTTTTCAAAAAATAGCTTCGACTCTGGTTTATTTGAAAAAAAAGCTTTTATGTCTCTAGTTTTGACTGCTTAAATTTTTTTAGTAGATTGACTTTTTTTATAATATTTTTTATTTTATAGAACTAAATAACATAGAAAAATGCCCCGTGGCCAAAAGAGTCACGGAGAAGTTACTTTTTTTTGGCTTTTGTCTTTACTCTTGGCTTCTCTTAAAAATAAAAAAAAATAGCTCTGCTATAACTGTTTGATAAAATTTCAGATGAATCCGATAGGAAAGCTCTATCAAACAGGTCGTTAATTAACTGTACGCTAAGCTGAACTGCAGGTCAAAACAACCGCTGCGGCCGACCCCCATGATCAGGGGAATGTGTTAGTAGGGCACTAGGACAGGTGAGGCAACGTGCCAGTGCCACCGCTTCCCACGCCCGTCGCGGGACTATTTCTTTAAAAAAGAAGTCGCTTTTAGTTAGTCGTGTGACGACCAATACACCTCCGTTAAAAAACAAGTCGTTTTAACTGTGGTTTTTTCAAATGTTTATAAATTATAACTTATTATGTTAGTATGATTAGATTTGTCCTAAAATTATTTTTAACAAGGTATTTATGTCTATATTTTTATATTCGTATTAATATGCAATTTATATTCTTAGATTTATTATGAAAACACTTTAATAATATATATTCTATGGACTACTCTCTCCCATTTTGACTTTTTAAAATTAACATTTGACTATTTATATTATTTAAAAAATTTTAAAAATAAAATAAAAAAAGAACATGTCAAGTTTTATCAATACACAATTTATATTTTTAGATCCGTTGTGATAAACACTTTTATAATATATATTTTATGTATTATTTAAATTAATCAACTATATAAAAATCATTGGCAAAGTAACCCTCAACAGCTCTCGTTTGCGTTGTTCGTGTTGAAAAAGGAAGGAAAAGAAAAAAAAAAGGCACAGCGAATTTTAGAAATCGAACGGGCTTAAAAACGGGTAGACATCAGTTTAACTGGTTTTTGTGAAAATCAGTGGCGTACCTAGGATTTTGGGTAGGATATGCCGCAACAATTTTTTTATACGCAACTTGATATGATTCATGTATAAAATAGTATAATATATCTATATATAATAGTTTGTCCATACAATATGTAAATTATAATATAGATAGTTCAGCTAAATATAGATAAAATATGCATAAAAGAGGATTAGAGTCTAGTTACTTTTTGTCTGGCCTACGTTTTCTCAGAGACATAAAAGTCTCTATTATATCATCTTCATCCACTTAAAAGAAAATATCCCGCTCAATGAAAGAAAATATCTCGCTCAATGAACGTGACTAGACAATCATCCAAAAGACTCTCCCAACTTATTTCTTAAGTTAGTTTTGAAAAAGACATTACAGAAAACGCCCTTTTAACACTTGCAGTCGCTACCGGGAGAAGCAATACCAACTTGAGAAACAAATAAACCATGTCATACACTTTATGCCTCTTTGTTTCAACTAGTTTAACTGAGAGGTCAACAAAATTCTCTAGATCTTTGAAGCTATCATCTTGTCTCAAGTCATCAATATAATTATCAAGTTGCAACTCTAGTTTCAGCAAATCAGGACCTTTGATATCAGCAGGGTAGAATTCAGCTAGTCTACTTATCTTTTGTGCATCAAAAAAAGGCAAATGAGTTAGAAGGATTGAAGGCGGATATGTAAGAAAGCAACTCCATATTCATCTCATCAAACCGATAGTCAAGCTCTTGGCTAATTTGATCAATGACACCAATATATACTTCTCTCCTAAAGTGGTCATCATTTGTCTGATCCCGGGCATATCGTGTTGATTTTCCATAGGGCACATAACTAGCATCCATAGCAGGTACATGGACACTATGTTTGTTGCAAAATAAAGTGACCTTTTGAAGGAAATTATTCCGGCCAGTAGACCTCAATTGTTGCATTCTATTCTTTGCCACATTGACAAGAGAGATTGCATTAAGAATATCCTGCTCCCTTATTTGCAAACACTCTGATAATTCATTTGTGTAACCAAGAATAACAAATATTAAGTGTGCAACTAAAACAAACTCAAAGGACTCAAATGCTCCCACCATAAAATGTATTTTCGTCCAATCAGCCTTATATAAAGTATCCTCTCCAAGAGTGATAAGCACTTGATGAATGGAAGGATACATAGCAATGATGTTGCATATAGTTTTATAATGAGAACCCCAACAAGTGTCATCAGGCCTAGGCAATCCCATTTCTTGATTTAATCCGGTGCCAGTTTCAAGCTCACTACACTCAAGTGCCTTTGTAATCTGCTCAAGTCTAGTATTTCCAAGCATTCTATGACACTTACAAGAAACTCCAACAATATTCAACAAGAGAGATACTTGATCAAAAAATCCCTTACAATCAGTATTGTCCTTGGCAACAGCAACAAGTACTAGTTGGAGTTGATGTGCAAAACAATGGATATAGTAAGCAGAAGGTGACTCTTGCATGATCAATGTTTTTAGTTCTTTAATACCACCTTTCATGTTGTTAGCTCCATTATAACCTTGACCATGAATTTGACCCATGGTCAAGCCATGACTAACAAGCAAAGATTCAATTGCTTCCTTAAGCGACAAAGAGCTGGTATCATCTACATGAACAACTCCAATGAAATGTTCACATGGCCTCCCTAATTTATCAGCATAACGCAAGCAGAGGGCTAGTTGCTCTTTATGTGATACATCACTAGACTCATCGGCTAAAATTGCATAGGGCTAATCCCCAAGTTCCTCAATTATTTTTTTTTCTAATTTCAATGGCACAACATTGAATAACTTGAGCCTGTATCTTTGGGCTGGTCAAGGAACAATTTCTCGGAGCATTGTTCAGAACGTACTTATCCACTTCTTTACTATTTGCTGCAAAAAATTTTAAAAGCTCAATAAAATTCCCTCTATAGCTAGAATCTTCACTTTCATCATGTCCACGAAATGCCAATCCTTGATACAATAGAAACTTCAAACATCGAAGTGTGTAAGTTAATCTGATCTTATAAAGACGGCGGGCCTCATCACTCCACCTTTCAATTTGATTATCAATTGCAGCATCAAGATTCATGAAGGCAAAATATCTCTCCTCAGCGAACTTGTGTGCTTTAGATCCCATATGCTTGAAAAGTGCTTTATCTCTTATATTCCAATTTCTCCAACCTTTTATAGTGAATGCAGCTGTCCCCTTACCCTTATTGTTTGGATCTTTGAACAAATAACAATGGAAACAAAACAGAGCATCTTTCTTGATACTATATTCAAGCCAATCATGATTGTACAGCCATACAAAATTGCATGAACGATCTTTGGTTTCAATTTTTCTTTTCAAAAATTGATGTGCAATAGGTTTGAATGGACCTTTGAGAATATATGCTCTTCTAATTGCATCTTGATCATTAATGTGATAACTTGCTATGGGAGATTTTTCACCTGGATCATATGGAAGACGATTTATATCATAAACAGGCAGCGTCGCTGATGGTGGAGGTTGTGGTGGCAAGACATCTTCAACTTCAATTTCTTCCGGTAACACAGAAGATTGCAAAGGAGCAGTAGGATTCACAACTTCTTCGGTTCCTGTACTTTGTCCTTGAACTTTCTGTTCCACCACTTTTTTTGCTGCTTGCACAGGATTAAGATGCACATGTACTGCTGGAGGAGATGAAGCTGCAGCAAGCTTTTTTGCTGCTGCTTTTTGAAAAAGAGATGCAATATCCCCATTCCTCTTCATGATTCAATAATTCTACGCGAAATATGAAATATATCAGTCATCAACAATCAATGGATCAGGGAATTCTTAAAAAAAATGGTGAGCACTGCAGCTAGGGTTACGCAAATTGGGCATTGCAATTTGTAATACCTTTGAATAATCAAATTGATGGAAGCACCTGCAAGTCTTGACGAAGCACCATAGCAAGAACACATGCAGCAGCTCAACTTCCAAATGCAGGTTGCATTTGGCCTGAACTGGGCAGCAGGTTGGGCGATGCTACGCTTAGCCTTGGCTCCAACCGGCAGCATGTACGGCAACGCGGGCAAGAGCGATCGGGAGCCAGTAAACGGAGCGACGGCAGTGCATCAGCTAGCATGCGAAGGCAACGACAGAGAGCGCGAAGTGGGCACCAGGTCACCAGCGGACAAAAGCGGCGCTCGTGCGGAAGTGCTGCAGGTGCGGCGCCCGATCGAGACGAAAAGGAAACGACGGAGCTGCCGAAGTGTCGATCACTAATAGGCTTGGGCCAAAATTTTAGGTATGTCGCGGCATACCTGACTCACTCTGTAGGTTCGCCAGTGGCGAAAATCGAAAAAAGTAAGTCGTGAAAAAGGGTAAATTTAAAAATCAATTTTTTTAGAAAACCAACCTGTTTTACAAGTTTATTGGTCAATTTTTTTATTTAGTATTTTATAATTTGAAATTAAATTGGTTCGTGCGATTTTTTATCTGTTTTTTTAATGACTGATTTGACCGGTCGGTTTAATCCATTTTCAAATTTTTTAAATTTATTAAACAAATTCGATCGACCTTCCAAACCGAAGCACACCGAAAACCGGTTTTGTAAACCTTGAGGCACAACCAAACTGACCAACACAGCGGAGCCCAGCGCATCCGCCGCTTCGCTTCGCGTTGCTTCGCTTTCCTTTCCGCCGGGACGCGACGCGAGCGGATTCTTCCCTGTGCGCCGCAAGCCAAGCATATCGATCGAGTGGAACCAGGGGGCGGATCCGCGGCCCCGCTGCAGCCGGGTACAAATGGCGGCCGCGGAGGGGAGCGGCGCCGGAGGAGGAGGACGAGAGGAACCGCCTGCACCCGCCGCCGCGGCCAACGGGGACCGGTCGGAGGAGAACGCCGCCGCCGGCGACGCCTCGGACGCGGTCGCGTCGTCGTCCGCCGCAGGTGGGTTGATGATCCCTCTCGCCTCTGCTTGCGTGCGTCTGCGCGCGCGCGGATGATTCCGCGCCCCCGTGCTTGCTAGGGTGTTTGTCTTCTAGTCCTCGCCCGTGCGGTAACCACTGCGCGAACTGGGAACCGTCTCGGGCTGGGATCACATGGTCGCGCCACCAGCGTTATTAGTTCTTCTTAGGTTCTGGGTGGTGCCTTTGCTGCAATTCTCCTTTCGGGATGATGGATTCTTCATGGAAATGGGAATGGAACTGCTCGCTTGGGTAACTTATGTTTTTGAGGACGCTTTCCTACCCGTCAACCCAAGCTGTTCAGATCATCATGCTTAGTTTAAAAGAGATCATAAACAAGGATATGTGGAAATAAAACCAATCTTGTTCCCGCGTTCCCTTTGAGGGCAGTGATCAGTTCAGATTCAAATATTACTAGGCAACATTGATATTTATTTTTGTTGTTTATCTAGTTACAGTAAAATCAATACTGAATAGGACTGGGTTATACTGAACAGTAGCACATGGCTACTGTTGCTTCAACGAATCGGTTTTATGTATGTTTTAAGTTATGACTAGTATAAATAGTGCCATGCTGATAATATGGTATAACCTGGTCTCTTGGGTCTGGGGATGACAATGAACCAAACATATGATAGTAGTATTATTCATTTTATTTATTGAAATTGTGATGATGGAAATGGAAATACAACCTTTTTCTTTCATTCTGCGGGCACATGCCATGTTCTTTTTCTTTGCAGTAGAAGACAGAAGCCTCCCAAGATCAAGCACCATGCCAGGGGTAATTAAGAATGATGAAATAACCAACGAACCTTCTGGCCCTTCAAGTTTGGAAAGGTCAAGAACTGAGCGCCGCAGGCAAAGCAATCCAGCTGATGATCCTGCTAAGCAGCTATTTGATGCAAGAATTCCCACAAAGAAAAAGGTGCATATATCTCGCCCCTTGTATTTATCTGTTGCTTCTCAGACGTTTTGCTTTTCACTTTTGTCACAAAGGGCCATTGAATCATCTCTTTTATCTTTGGACTGGAAAATTGCTAGCTGCATTTACTTCCTGAGCTTGGAGCTGAATGAAAATAAAGATCACGAGGCAGGCTGAGGTTCCATGCATTATTTCCACATTGTCATTACTGTTGAACAAAAACTACCATGTATCTTCTCTAGGGCTTGTATGATTGTAAACTTGACAGAGTGGAAATGCCTAAGGTTGGACGAAACATGCTATTTTATAGTGGGATTGTATACTCAACTAATTCCTTTTGTTTTCATTTTCCCAAAATCAAGGATAGTTTCTGTTATTATACAGGTCTCTGAAGGGAACAAGAAGCAAATGTGTGGAAATTTTTACTGAAAACAGTAATGGCATACCTTTTGGTGGTAGCATGTGGAGTCATGTGCCTAATTTTTGCCGTCTTGATTTTGCCTTAGGCCAATTTAGGTACACTTTAGGAAGTGAACACTCTCGTGCATACCTTTCCATCTTATGAGTGAACCTTTTGGTGTTTGAGTATCTTTACCACCATATGGTATTACGGTGTAACCTGAAAGATATATTGGGTGTTACTGCTTGATTTGTTCCTGATCTTCTTGCCACCTTATGCAGCTAAAAATGCTAAATCGAATTGCTACAGTTAAAGATGATGGAACGGTGGTCGTTGACGTGCCAAGTGGTATGGAACCAGCTACAACTGGTGTCAGAGCTGAGGATGGCTACAGTGAAGTCACTGTTGAAGAATCATTGGATGGAACAGATATACCGTACAGGCCTCCTATGCAAATAGTTATACTTATTGTTGGTACAAGAGGAGATGTGCAGCCATTTGTTGCTATAGGCAAACGCTTACAGGTTAGTCCTGGGTAAATAATTTTATAACTCAAATCATCTCTCTAGCTTCCTTCCTTCCAGTTAGCTATTGTGCTTCTTCCAGCTGCATGTTAACACAGTGACCCTTGTTGTAGGATTATGGTCATCGTGTGAGATTAGCAACACATGCCAACTTCAAGGAGTTTGTACTAAAAGCTGGCCTGGAGTTTTACCCTCTTGGTGGAGATCCCAAAATACTTGCTGAATGTATGTATTTTTTTTTTCTTTTGTTTCGTTTGAATGGCTGTTTCCTGGTTTTCTGAATAGCGAAGATATAAATGTCCATTATATTCATAATTTGATCAGACATGGTCAAGAATAAAGGATTCCTACCTTCAGGGCCATCAGAAATTGCTATTCAAAGAAAACAGATCAAAGAAATTATATTCTCACTGCTACCTGCATGTAAGGATCCTGATCCAGACACTGGCATTCATTTCAAAGTGGATGCAATTATTGCGAACCCGCCTGCATACGGTCAGAGTCTCTATGCTTTATTTTTCTTTCTTTTTGTTGTAGTTCATTTATTAAAACTGAACTCAAAGCTAGGGTAAATTCTAATAAAATAAAATAAAATTCCTTGAAACAGCTTAAGCACACAGGATGCTTTCACTTATTAACTTGAGTTTGATTTGACTAGTCATTTTTGTCATGCTGATAATTATCATAATCATGTGATTTTTTGTGCGTGCAAATTTAGCTTATGTAATGGCATATTTCCTTTTTCATCTTCTAGAGGTTTCTCCTTTCATACTATGTTCTATGGCTTGGTTAGCGCTTGTTCTTATTCCTTTCACTTTTAAAATAGTTATTTATAATCTGAAAGCATAAGACTGAATAAATAGCATAGAGCAAACTTCTTGCTAGTTTCACTTCTATCAAGCTTAATTTTGCTGGGACCTGTGGATGCTGTGCTTTTGTTACTGAGCTGTCCAAGTAGAAGTACATTTCCTTCTAGTCATTCCAGCTGCCAAGCTGGCAAAAACCAGAGTTCAGTTTGGACAGAGTGACACTGCCCGTGCCATACCTTTTAGAAGCCTTAGGCTTCAGGTGGCATTCCCTTTCTCATTTTTTTTGATTTATGGAGCTGCTCTTATAAGGCAATTGGTCATTCCAAACACCAAAAAAGTAGTAGAACATTAGGAACCATATTTTTTTTCTTGTGATATATCAATTCACCAGTTTGAACTTAATACAGTTATGGACTTATCCAAACTGACAATAATAATATTTTGTTCAGGACATACGCATGTGGCGGAAGCACTGAAAGTACCCATTCATATATTCTTTACGATGCCATGGACGTGAGTTTCTGATATCCTGCTTTCTCTTTGAAACAGCACAAAATTGCCAAGGAATATTGTCAAATGGGCAGCTGACTTATTCTATTTATCCAGGCCAACTAGTGAATTTCCACATCCTCTTTCTCGTGTGAAGCAGCCTGCTGGATATCGAGTAAGTATACATTCTTTTTATGTACTTTCTGAGATTTGCTTTTATCATTTATATCATCTTATCTCTGAACTGGTCTATCGTTTCCTAATTGAATGGAAAGCAATGATTTTAAGTCATCTGATTAATCGTGACTAATCAGCCTGGTCGATCTGACAGACATGATTATTGATTTTGACTTGATTAGATGTTTTGGTCGCCCGGTTGTCTGACTAATCATCACCTAGTTGTGATTTCATATTGCCAGATTCTGAAGTTCACAGTATTTTAACCTTCACTATCCAGCTTTTGCCATACAAATCAACTGCCCCAGTAGCCTAAGGCGTATGCTTGAAGTTCTGTACTTTATTTGGATGCTCTTGGTTACAATTGATGCTAAGACTTAGTAATGGCTTCTACATTTGCAGCTTTCATACCAAATCGTGGACTCTATGATATGGCTTGGCATACGGGATATGATAAATGAATTTAGGAAGAAGAAATTGAAGTTGCGTCCAGTGACATACTTAAGTGGTTCACAGGGTTCTGGCAATGACATCCCTCATGGATACATTTGGAGTCCGCATCTTGTTCCTAAACCGAAAGGTTGTCATATTATTGTTTTGCACCATGAACCTTGTTCTCTTTCTGAACTTGCGGCTAACCCATTCTGGGTTAAGTCTAACTTTTGATTTCTTTTCACCCTTTTTTTCTGATGGCAGTAGTCATAATATTGACATTTGAATCATGATTCTAAATTTTGGTATACTAAAAAAAATGATGTTTGTAGAAAATACATTTTAATGTGTGTGGTAAAGTATAAATGACGATCCAAGATTCATTTGTCATTGGTTTGTCATTTTGTCAATTTTTGTACCTTCATCATCATTCATCAATGCTTCTTTCCTTGGAACAAGTTACTCCGTGTAAATAGGATATAGTTCATGTCATGGGAGGCAGTCAGTAGCCACTAGCATGATGACACTCCAGTAGCTCAGACATCATCGTTAGATCATTTAATCCAGTCAGGTAGGATGTTTATAAATTAGAATAATTTATCTTATGTTGATTCCAAACTCTTTATGTAGCTTATATGATATGGTTCTCTATTAAAGAGTAGCTTATATGATATGGTTTTCTATTAAAGAGAGGCATGTCAGATATTTGCTTAGGAAAGGAACAAGGAATCCCTTTCCTAATATTATGGGTCAGCACCCTGAAACACATTCACCTCCTTGGCTAAGCCATGGCATTATCCAATGCCAGCATGATCCAATACCACATCGTTCAGCCACTTGCTGTTGCCTTGTGCTCACACCTGTCAGACCCGATCAAAGAATCAGGAAGAGTGAAAAAGAAGTGGGTTTCTGAAAGGGTATACACGCATGCTAAGTTGTAGTAGGACAGAAGATGAACTTGCATGTAGGTGATGAGAGCAATCCTTAATTTCTTGATGTGTTATAATCAAAGCATGCATCAGGTATAACTGATAACAAATATCTATTAACTAGTACTCCCTCTGTTCTTTTTTTTGGTTGACATTGTAGTTCAAATCAATATGTGCTTTAATTGTTGTCGTAGCCAGTGTAAATGAACTGTATCTTCCATGTCTGCCCCTATCGCTGTTGTCTCCGTGATTACTGACCCAAGGGCGCCGTGGATAAGGTGGCAGCCTGGCAGCAAAAGCAGCTGACTAACTGAGGGCAGATTAGTCATTTCAAAGTTTTCTTAATTTTTACAAAGCTGTCGGAAACGTCAATAAAATAAAAACGGAGGGAGTATGTCAGTAGGACCTGAACTCTATTATGTTCAATGCAGTTTGCAGACATAAGAAATTAAGAATTACAAATTGTTTGGTTCATGATAAGCTACATTTAAGATTTTCCATATTGATGTAAGAAAGTTTCATATGTAGTTATATTTTCTATAGTGATTGCCTCTTATTATCTGAGCCCTTTCATCGATGTTTTCAGATTGATTTTCTACAAGCAAGTATTTTTTAGTTTTGAATGGACAGTGACTCATTACAGTTTTCATCTATTGGTGTGCAGACTGGGGCCCCAAGATTGATGTTGTTGGATTTTGCTTCCTTGATCTTGCATCCAACTATGTACCTCCTGAACCACTTGTGAAATGGCTCGAAGCTGGTGATAAGCCGATATATATTGGTTTTGGCAGCCTTGTGAGATTAGTTGACCTTGCTTTATGCTTACATCCTTCAAATTTTTTTTATCTTATCCGATATTACCTACAATATTGCTTGATTCTATATATGCTACTTTTTGGCTTTCACATTTGTGTGTAATTTCTACATCAAACAACCTGACAAAATTCAGCTTCTTAGTTCTTTCACAATATTTCCACATAATAACCTAGAAAATAAATAAATATAAAATTGCCAAATGAAGCTTTGTATATTGTGGTATATTTGTTATTGGTATGTAGATGTAAGTGGTTTCTTTTATTATGAAATCAATAGAAATTTAATGAATATGTACAATTGTATTTGACTAAGAGTAGCCCGGTGCACGTAGCTCCTGCTTGTGTAGGGTCTGGGAAGGGTAAGACCACTTTAGGTCTTTTATATGCAGTCTTTTATATACAGTTTTACCTCTGCGCCGAAGCTCCCCTTTGTACATTCTATTTGAATGGAAGTACAAATTTGTTACTCTACATTCATAGTCTTGGTTTCATGTTTTGACCCTAAATGGGATCAATTTATGCAAAATGCTCATGCTCAGTCAACCTTCGACCCTCTTTTCCAGTTATCACTTTCAAATATTTTAGAGTGTCAAATTTCTGTAATTTGTTCCTTGCTGCTATACGACATAAACGCATCCATATTTCTAGCACTAGTACTCTAGTACAAGCTCTATTTTTTCCTTCTAAAAACTACATTCCAGTCTCCAGCTTGTGACTATGGAAATATAGTAGTTGCATATGTATTGTCATCTCATTTGATTTTTTTATGTGCGACTGTCCTTTATGAAGCAGCGTAGGCTACAAAGTTAGTAACACACTTCCAGGTTAGAAAGAATTTAATGATTCAGGGTTCTATGGCTCGTCCTTGTCTGGCCCAGTTGGCTTGGAACATCTCCCAGGAAAGTCAGGTCTGGTGTCTAGCAGGAGCTAAGGACCTGAAGGACTTGTTGTCCCGGTCGGTCATAGTTTTACCATCTTTAGCAATGTAATCTTTTGTTTTTTTTCTGGAGAGGAGTTTCACTTTTCTCTGATCAGTTTGTCTGTATTGTTTTTACCCTCCTTTTAATGAAATGACGCGTAGTTCTCCTGCGCTGTTCAAGAAAAAAAGGGTTCTATGCCTTATCATTTACTAAGATTGTATGGTACTATGACCAAAGCCATCACAACCTCCCATTCACCTTTTCTGACAACTGACTTGTCTTCTCTCCTGACATACTAGCCAGTTCAAGAACCACAAAAGATGACTGAAATCATTGTCGAAGCACTCGAAATTACTGGACAGAGAGGCATCATTAACAAAGGCTGGGGTGGCCTAGGGACCTGTAAGTTTATCTCAGCTTATACGCAATTAGTTGCCTGTCATATATTCCATTTGTATTTTGATGACTCCAGAACAATTGGCAGTGGCAGAACCAAAAGATTTTGTATATCTACTGGACAACTGCCCTCATGACTGGCTTTTTCTGCAGTGCAAGGCAGTGGTAAGCCACTCATGACTGATTTCGTCCTAGCATATAATTGTGCCTTAATAGAGTATCAACTACAGTACATGTTTATAGTTCATACATATTATCTTATTTTGGAGAGTAAATCTTTGCGGTAACATTTACTGTTATTTTACCTCCATAGGTGCATCATGGCGGTGCTGGAACGACAGCTGCTGGCCTCAAAGCAGCTGTAAGCTCTCTACTCTGAACAACAAACTGTTTATTGTCCCTGTAGGGTGGTTTCATTCATCCTACTTTGAAACGGGAGAATTTGTACAAACGGGCATTACTTTCTGGAATCGGTTCAAACTGTTTTTGGTTAAAAAAATAAAAAGTTTCCTTCCTATTCTGTCATGGCTAAATTTGAAACAGGTTGAGTCAAGTATATGTTCATATACCTGTCTTATTAATATAGCTGTATAGGATGATTCTTGTACTTAATTAGTTGTTTTTACCTAAATCTTTGTTTATTTTCAGTGCCCTACAACTATTGTACCTTTCTTTGGCGACCAACCATTCTGGGGAGACCGGGTGCATGCCAGAGGACTAGGGCCTGCGCCTATTCCAGTTGATGAGTTTGCTTTACAGAAATTGGTTGATGCTATTAAGTTCATGATGAAGCCAGAGGTAAGTTCTGCAGTTTAGTATGAAGTTTGCTGTCTTTCCTTCATTTTGAATGCACAACGTAAATGTAGAAATGGATGTCCATAGGCAAGGGTGTTTTGAGAATTCAGTGTTGAATATTATTGATAATGGAAGACTAATCGTAAAAGCACTTACCATTATGATCTCTTCAACTCAACACTTGTATAGCAAATCTTTAGGTGCTAAAATTACTCCTGTATTCCTTTGCTTGTTGTCACTAATTTCAGTGCATAAGTTATGACACTCTAGAACTAGATTTCCTATGCTGTTTAAGTTTCCTGTAAAAGTTGTAAAAGTGTGTATTTAGGGCTAGTCCTGCAGTGTTTTTTGTTGGGGTGATGTGTTGCTTGTCATAGAAACCTACTAGTATTTTTTTTTGGCTAACGGTGTATCCTTCCATTCCAGTATACATGCATGGATATATACATCCCTAATTCATCCAAAATAGTACAGAGCAATCTTAAAAAATAGTTACCTGGTACAACATGTGCTATAGACAGTTATACAGTATTAATTGGAACATAATCTATTTATTTCTCCCTTCCTGGTGTAAATAATAATGCCATTCCACTAATGGGCTACCAGTACTTAGATAGCCTACTGGTGGCCGTCACCAGCAGCTAGCTCTTCCACTGATAGCAGAAGTATCCATCAGGAGGAGGAGGGGGGGCGGGGGGGTGTCGCTGGTTTCTAGAAACCGAGACCGATGACTGATATCTATAGACTTTTTTTTTCATAATCATGCATCATGTTGCCCTTTGTACCCATTGTTCACAGACCAGTGTTAGTACCTACAGATTTTACAAACCATGCACAGTAGCAAAGTCCTGCTGCACCAAAAAGGCTGGTGCTAGAGTCAGTCGTACTGCCTTCTAACATCTTATTCCTTTGATATGAACTGGTTCCACCTCTTTCCAATGGGCAAAATGTTCAGATTTTCTAGTAGTAGTTAACTTGTAGCAGAGTGGTTTATCAAGTGTAAAAAAAGTGTCTCGGTTGCAGGGGCGAACTATTATTAGTAGAACAACTAAAAGAAACTGGTTTCTCAATTCAATTCGTTTAAGATTGGGTTTTCTTTTGTGATTTTTGAAGTATCTCTTTTGAACAAAATAATCCAAGGATCCAACAATTTCATTTAGATTGGGCTACTGGAGTGTACTTTTGTGGAATGGTGCCTGGGGCCTCAGCCCACGGTACAAGAAGAGAGACCAAGTCTTCTTATTCCTTGCCTATCTTTCTCTCTACCCACAGCCACCTTCATAACCATAGGTGCTGGGAAACTAACCTTAACAAACTAACAAACTGATCTTATCGTAACAATAAAGGATAACAACCTACTGATACTTCTCTTGTTTTGGTCTGCACACCACAACATGTCACTACTCTCCGAAGACAGCTCATCCTTGAGCTGTCCTATGCTGTTGCTTCCCTCCCGTGCACCTTGATCTGTGCCATGAGCCTGCTGCTGCTGCTTCCTTGCCCAATTGTACCGCCTGACATCCATAATACTACTCTCCTCGGCAAAAGACAGCTCATCCTATAACTGTGCCAGGGGACATGGGCAAGTCTTGGTATGGCCTTCTTCCATTGCAGTCCATGTGCACACAAGAATTTTCATCCCTCCTGGTTCCCACACAAAATGGCTAGACTTGTTTTCTTCCTTCAAAGTGAAGATTGGTGTGGAGCACATGGTTCGCCTAATCCCAGAGTGGCAAGGATCATCATGTCAACAGTGATTGGAATTGTAACGGTGGTAGCAGACCGTGTTGAAGCGACTGCCAGCAGCGCACATCCCGTGCTGCAAGTGATGATTACCTGCAATACAGCTCATTGCGGCGTAGATGAATTTTGGAGGTGGAGCATCAGGTGTTGCTGGTATCTGTACAGGAGGAAAAACCAGTGGAGCGGGTAGTGTTGTAGGCAGCTGCATGGGTGGAGGAAAGGCCGGTGGAGCAGCAGGAGTCGCTCAAGGAGGAAACTCCAGTGGAGCAGCCGGTGCAACGCTTGCTGTCGGAGGCGAGCTTACAGGAGGCGGCGATAAAGGTGCTGATGGTGCAGGCGATGCTGGTGGTGAAGGTGGGATGGCTGCGGTGCTGCAGGCGTCACTGGTGGCAGAGACAACTTCGTCTCCATCACCGTGATACGAGCTTCATGGCTGTCCAAACGCCGGATGATGAGATCCATCTCAGCGAGGATGAGATTGAGTTTTGAAGACATTGTGGTGGTGGCAACAGGATTGATGGCGCCATCCATTGAGGCGATGCAGCTTGCTGTCTCTGATATCAATTGTTATGGAACGGCACCGGAGGCCTCAGCCCACCGCACAAGAAGAGAGAGACCTAGTCTTCTTCCTTGCTCATCTTTCTCTACCCACAGCCACATTTATAACCATAGGTGTTGGGCACTAACCTTAACAAACTAACAACCTGATCTTTACAATAAAGGATAGCAACCTAATAACTCATACTTGTGGGCTGCACGCCACAACATGTGCAGATCTGGGTTTTATTAGCTTTGATATGAATACTTTCATCCTCTCTCCCCAATGTGGTGCAACAATTGTGTCGTATGCTGTAACATATAAATTAACTATCCCATTGGATACTGCTGCGTTTGTAAAATCATGTCTCTTAACTATCCCATTGGATTCATGCCTGTTTGGCAGTTATTTTAATTATAGACATAACAGTCTGATCTCACTATTATGGTGGGCCCACAGTTTGCAGATTGTATGGTTTGCCCCTTTTTCCACTAGCACATTAGGGCATAAATAATTCCTGTGTATTTTCAGGTGAAAGAAAAGGCGGTGGAGCTAGCTAAAGCCATGGAATCTGAAGATGGCGTAACGGGTGCTGTTAGGGCATTCCTCAGACATCTGCCTTCAAAAACGGAGGAGAAGACTGAGCCACATTCATCAAAGATCCTTGAATTCCTAGGACCGATGAGTAGATGTTTGGGCTGCTCGTAGGGCCAAATTGATCATGGTTTTGCATCCAGTGGAAGAACCTGGGTTCTGGAGTGCGATCTTCTGCTCTTCTCACCTTTCCCTCTCTTTCCTTTGCGGCTATGTTATTTGTAAAGAGTTGTCTGTTGTGGATTGTCTGCAGTCTGTAATTTTGCCACGCAAGTTTGCTATGCAGCAAACATTGTCGTATCTGCATGGCAAATCCACTGTATATGAGAAACTGAAAGTAACGAAATAGCTAATTGCGGCATGCAACATTTTGAATAGCAGTGTCCAGATTTCAGGAAAAAAGAAAAGAAAAAAGTGTTCTGGAGGCCTCCCTTTTTTTTTGTCACGGTTGTATTATATTATAATTTTGAAGAAGGTTACATGGACTATTTCTATCCCTATTTCTTGCCCTGTGACAGCTTCTGCTCGTTGGGAAAACAACTTATTTGAAATGCTGATGAAAAGCAACTTTTACTTATTTTTCCATATAGTTCATGACAGTTTTGAAAATCAGTGCCCACTTCTCCAGAAATTAGTGTTGGCTACGGATTTTCTATGGAGAAATAAGTGGCGATTTAAAACTAGGATTTGCATCACTCTTTTTAAATGTTGCTATTATTCTCTTGAAATTTGTTAATGATATTAGGTCGTGCTAACAACTATCATATGGAAAGGGGAGTTGTTTTTTCTGTTATCCACAAACATGTCAAATGCAATCGAATCTCATGAAATGTATTTGGCTGCTGCAAGGCGATTGGTATGAAACTACCAAGTTGTACTATGGCAGTAGAGTCTGTAGTATGGTAGAAGGAATTTCTGGTGGAGTGATGAAATACATTGAGATTGGAAAAAACAGCAACGAGTATAGCACTTCGCTATGACATTGAGAGACGAAAGCTGGAACAACAAATGAGATTAGAGGCCCCAACAATCCTGACCCTAAATGATGGATACTAGGTATTGCGGATGACTCATTTGGTAATCACCATACGATTAGAGGAAAATTTAAGTAGTTGTTTTGGTGAGCATAAACAAGCAAGCTTTTTGACAATTTAAAACTTATTTTATTATACTTCGACAATTTAACACAGTGGTTCACATATCATTCACCTACCTAGCTAGTGGTTGCATATGTCATTTTCGTAAGTGCGTCAAATTGTTGAAACCTAAAGTTTTAAATTATAAAAAAAAGTTTAAACAAAAACATGAAATATATTTTAAATTTAGTCCGACTTAATAAACTCACTCAATCTATTTATAACAAAACGATCACACACTGCTGTACATACTCTCCACCATAAGTCAAGCTCGCTGCTTCCTGCTACTTTATCATTTTCATCACAATGTTCACCACGATCGTTGAAATATCAGAAAGGTCGTCTTGATCGAAAGGTCCGAAGATAACCCGATCGAGTCTGAAGACAGGACAGCATGGTCGCATAAAAAAAGAGAGAATTAGTGAGCTTCAGAAATATCTTTGGAACGAAGCATGCATTCCCGTGGTAGCAACTAGCAAGTCGTCCTCTGCGCGGCGAGCTGCTCTCGAGTGACGAACACGCTGTGGAAGCCATACGGGACCCGGCACGGCAGCGCCACGGTCGCGGCCGTCTCCATGCTGCGCGCGTCCAACACCACAAGCTCCGACGTGCCCGCTGCTTCGTCGTGCACCATCACCACCAGGGGCCCGTCGTCCTCGTCCTCCAAAGCCCACCTGCCCGCCGCCGCCGTGGGCACGAATGTCGGCTCACCTCCGAACCGTCCGGCGCCGTACTCGCGCACGGAGACGGCCTCGCCCGTGGCCAGGTCCACCTTGGCCACGCCGCGGCACCGTGGCCACGGCTCCGCCACGGCGAGGTACGCGTACCGCGTCCTCCGGCCCAGCCAGGACCGGTTCACGGTGCCGGCCTCGAGGTTCAGCCCCGCCGCCAGCGCCCGGTTCGTCCACCGCCCCGTGCAGAGGTCCAGCCCGATCTCGGAGAGGGTGGCGTGCACGCTCGCCGGCGTCCGAGAAGAGCGCGTCGGGCGGCGTCATGCAGGAGCAAATTGTCGTTTTGATCATCGGCACAGAAAAATTACGTAATCGAAGAGAGATTAAATACGCTCTTTGTATTTGAAGTGGCATAGCTTAAAAAAGGTTCGAGAGTTAATCTGGTTCGAGCTATCACAGAGAAGTATCTTACATCCAGAAAGAAAGTGAGTGTATCGTATAAGTTCGTAACAAAATTACAATGATGGAAAAGCTCTTTGCTCGAAAATAAATCCTAGCACGCGTGAGTGGTGTGTGCGAGAGAATTTGAACTGTCAACTAATGTCCCCGGGGCCCTTTTATATAAAGATCGGACTGAGGTTTTATGGTTTGTCGTCAACGAAATTAGACGACCCCCTAACGGGTGGAGCCGCGATCTTCTACGAGATTCATCCTCTGGCGCTCGCTGGCGTCAGAGCAGATGGTTGACGTCCTTTAATTGTCCTTCTGTCTATCGTCAGGGGACAGAGGTGGCTTTACCGTTTGCCTTTACCGCCCACCAGGCAGCTTTACCTGCCGCTGAAATGTTTTACCCGCTGTCGAAACGCTTTACCTTCTTCTGATCAGCTTTACTGCCTTGTTTGATTCCTTTATCTTTTGTTGTATGTTGTTAGGAATCTTTGCGTCTGTCGAATATTGACCGTTGAGGCGGTGGCCGGCCATTGAGGGTCGACCGGGTCTTGTCGTTGTCTGGCTCCGACCCTTCGCTGGTCGAGCCGATGTCTTTCAGAGATCTTGATCATCGAGAGTTAGACGACGGGCTCGAGTAGCCCCGACCAACGGGGATCGGATTGTTGCTTCGGTTCCTGATTCGTTTAAGTCCTCCTTGGGCCGCGAGTTGGGCCGCAGGCCGCAACCCACAGCAGGGTCTTCGTGTTTATGCTAGGTATATAAGTACTCAGGGTACATAATCCCGACAGTAGCCCCTGAGCCTTGCGCCGTTTGCAATCTTCAATGAGGCGGCGCTGGGCTAATCTTCGATAGCTGTCAATGCATGATCCCGTAGGGCATAGCCCCCGAATGATTCGAAGGATTAGTCGGGGGTTTAGTCTTCGCTTGGTTGTCGATCTTTGATTGTTGACTCTACGGGTGCACGTGAGCACCCATACGGCATAGCCTCCGAGCCCTCGGGCCATCTGAAGGGTCGGTCCGGGGTTTTGTTAAAACTCCGGTGTGCGTACCCTTTGCTCTTGAACGGCTCAGGCCGGACAGGTGGGACTTTGATTTCTTGATCATTGGGGGTCAGGACCGGCCTCACTCGTGGCCGGTCTTTGGGTCGTAAGTGCCTAGAGTGGGCCGTCGGGTCGGGCATATTCTCTTGATCAGCACTGCACCTAGGTCTGACCAAACGGATAGGCTGGATTCTATGATCAATGTCAGAGGCCGGGGTCGGAACAAACCGTATGGTTGCTCACCCTTGGCGACTTGAATCGCGTGGGTTTTGTGTGGCAGAACCACCCCAAAATTCACGAGACGGCTCGCCTAGGATCGATCTCGGGTGATATTGAGTAACAATATCAAAATAGTACAAACAAGTGATAATATAAAATAGAAAATTGATTAAAGTCTTACAATAAAGTTCAATTAGTCTTACAAGAGATAAGTTTAAAACATAGCGGAAGCGATACAAAAAAGATACGACGGTTTCCTAATATGAAACATATCTTGCCTTAAGATATGCTTCACTCCTTGCGACCCGAAGTAGGTGAAGAAGGAACCCATTCAACGGACCAGTCCGCAGGAGGTTTACTTTCCCACACCACCTTGCCGCAGCAGTCACACCAGCTACAAAGAAGAATAACTACAACACAAAAAGAGAAAACAACAAACCGTGAGTACTAATTACTCAGCAAAACTTACCCGTAAAAAATAGCCAACTACAGTCGACTCCTAAGTATGAGAGGCTGACTCTCATAAATGGCCATTTGCATAAAGCATAGCACTATTAGCAGATTCTTACTTTCAACTTTTAGCGGTGAGTTAAGTTCACAGAATGTAAATTTAATTTGCACTATAATCTATAGCAAACATGGTTGCCAAACAATTACCTTTAACTTAAGCAAACAAATCATATTATTATTATTATTATTATTATTATTATTAGTCCAGTTGTTACTACGATGTCACTCAGTGATCAAGTGGTACTTGTTACTGTGAGGGGCAGTGATTATAATCGATTTACACCAGTTAGAAAAATCCAAAGTACACGACACATACGCGCTTCTTAAAAGCCGCACATGACAACCTTTCGCGCAACACTATAGGGTCGGTCCGATAAGCGCACCTCTCGCAAGAACAGGGTCCTTCATGCAATAACCTCTAGGGTCTATCCATGGTTAAACACAAGTCTTTCTCTACTCCTCGTCAAAAGAGAGGTAGGGTTCGTCCAACTACTACAGCGTTTTGCTACATCAGTTTCCTAGATCCCACGTCCCCAATATGTATTTGGTATTGTTCAAACTTGCTTAACAGGGCCACACTCGAATCGGTCCTCAACCGATACCGACATGGCTACCACACTCCGACCATGAGTCCACACAGGAAACATGCTTTCATGCCAAACTACTCTCTGTCCGATCTCAAGTTTATCATTTTATAGAATAAGATTAACAAAGGTAACCACCTATATATCGCGAGTGAGGTTTCTCATTCACTCGACTTCTACCATCAATTATGACTTAGCCTAGCTCTACATCGAGTTATCTGTACCAATATATAATCAACAAGGGTAATTGGCACTATCATGCAGTCTATGGTTTTCAAACAACTCCTACCACTTAATGCACAGTACATTAACCATACAATACATAGTGAGAAAATAAAAAAATTTAAAATAGAAAATTAGTTCTAAATTTTCTTAATATGGTTCTTGAAGACATAAACTATAATTTTAGTTTCTCATAATATTAGTATGGTTATGAACTAATTTCTGAACAGATTTTGCAATTTATTATTAACATATGAATTTATAATGAATTTATCTCTAACTAATAGTAAATAATCATTTATAAACAATCTACAGGCACATCAATTCTAATTAATCCTAGGATGACATAATACAATCATTAGAAGCTAAATATAAATTTTTTACATTTTAATTATGCATGAAAATAATGATATGCATAAATGTATAATGTACATTAAATAATTAATAGAAATAATTCCAATGCAGAAAATGCAACTGTCAATGCTCTAAAATATTCTACATGATGAGAGGATTCCAACGGTATATTATTTGAAATTTTTGAAGCTAGGATGAAGCTTTTGTGATTTTTGCAAGATTTAAAGAATTTCTGGCAATATAAAAACGGGATTTTCGAATTTCAACAGAAACCCCATCTTGTGGGCCCATGTAGTGGCTCTGCATTGAGGCCACACAATGGACTACGCGCTGCAGCCGCACGGGATCTAGGCACACAGCCATAGGAGATCCCGGCTGGATCGGCTGACCGGCCAGTCGGCCATGGCGGGCGGTGGCCTGGGCGCGGCGGCGCTCGCCGGAAGAGCCATCAATGGTGGCCGCTGGGTCGGCCCCCACCGCCAAAATGGCCGCCGCGGCCTAGGGAAACTCAGAGGAGGACCGACAGGCGGTGCTCACCGGAGGACGGTGGCGGCGAAGGCGTGGAGCAGACTTCGGCGGCGTCATACGGGTAGCTCCCTTGACAAAACTCAGAGATTTCTTCACCGTGAGCTTCACCATGATGAGAAGGCCAGAACGGAGATTGTCGGCATGGAGGAGGAGCGGAGATGGGTTGGCACCGGTGAGGGGGGCGCGGTTACAGTGTCCAACAGCGTCGAACTCGAAATCCCTGCGCAAACAGGCAAGATTTCGACCGATTGAGGAGCTCCCGAGGTGCGCCAGGTAGAGGTCAAGCTAAGACCTCATCAAAAGTAGAGAAATACTCACCGGGGCTGCCCGATTTGGAAGAGGCGCGGCCGACGGTGCTGGGAACTGGATTTTGGGGAAAAGCTCCAAATCCGGTCGCGCTCTCGGGGAAGGAGGAGGAAGGACGGCGGGGAAGCTAGAGGACGTCGGGGCGCAGCTCTTGGTCATGGACTCGGGCTCCCGAGGTGGCCGGAGAAGCTGCTCCGCGGAGGAATGGCGGATTCGGCCGGAAGACAGTTAATGAGAGTGAGGAAGAGAGACGGAGGAGGGCCGGTTGGGGCAGGGTACAGGGGAACTCATGTCCCTCGCGCCTCCGACAGGGTGTCGTGGCCGGCTTGCATGTGCGGCGCGCGGGGATGCGCGCTGGCGGCCAGAGGTTGGGGAAGAGGCGCACCCGTGGCTGACAGGCGGGCCCCGGCTGCCAGAGAGCTCCTCTCCAACCTTGATGCTTAAGAATTTTGCACACAGAAAAAAATCAAGCAAACAATCTCGAAATGAGTTGAAATTTTGTAGAACCGTTCTTAAACATGTGGTCTACAAGATAACTAACATGCACAGGTTCTTGCAAAGTAGGATGAAAGATACTGAAATTCAAAAAAGGGTAAAAGATAAGGAAACTTGGAAAATCTGCTGGAAAGCAGATCAATTAATCAAATTCGGAGGTCTTAAAGAAATATCTCTCGAGCTCTGATGTGAACGAAACTTGGTGGAGATGCTCTTGACAAAGTGTTCTAAACTCCCACCGACATGCACAGGCAGTTTCACGAGGAATTGGAAGATATTGAATTTTGAAATTGATCATCTGATAAGAGGATGGAAAAATCTGCTGAAGGCAGATCAGGTAATCAACTTTGAAGCTTTGAAAGAATTACCTCCAGAACTCCTTTCAATGTGAAACTTTGCAGATTGGTAGATCAGAGATAGATGAACAACGTTTGTTTTAGAATCCTGTTGATTTTCTCACTAGATTTGAAACTATAGGATTTGGAAGATCAATACTCGTTAAGAATGCGGAGTTTTGGGTTGGAGTCTTAAGTCTAAAGGATTTGGCCAATCTTAGAGTACTTTCACTCCAAAATTTTGGGTTCTCCAACTTCACAACTTTTGTTTCCAAAAGTTTTGAACTTTCTCCTTTTTGGAAGGTTTGAAACATGAAATGTTACATTTTGTTCCCGCAACATGCCCGGGAGTGCCGGAAATGGATCCGACGATCGGACGGCCACTGCCGCGTCCACACGGACAGCGGATCCTCCTTCTGGGAATTGTAACCATCCATCAATCTGGGCGGTTGGATGAAATCGATCGAACGGCCCAAGGAGTGCGACGTTTTGCGCGGGTGCGTCCTGTCGAACAGGTGTCTGGCAGGCATTAACTGACCTGACAGGTATGCGCAGGCGCCGCCTCCGCTGGTGGAGATGTCCGAAGGCCGCACCGGTTTGAATAAAAGGGGAACGGCAGCCTTTCCTTCGTCTTCCTGTTTCGAACTTCAAACTCGCATTCACCTTCGTCTTCATCTCCTTCGTGCTCTGTCGCTGCTCTTTTCCTCGCTCCATTGTTATTCTTGCTTCCGCCTTCATCGCCATGGCCAGCTCTTCTTGGAAGATGTCAGGTACCTCCAGGGCCGTCCTCGACTACTACGTCAAGGCCAGCATGCTTCCGCCGATGGAGGTTGCCCAATGGCAGCCGGCGCTAGGGAACCGCACGAGGCCATCAGCTTCGTCGACTTCCATGAGCGCGGGCTTTCGCTGCCCAGCTCCGACTTCTTCCGTGGCCAGATGTCCTACTACAGCGTCCGTCTCCGTCACCTCAACCCGAACAGGGTGCTGCAGATCGTTGCCTTCGTCACGCTGTGCGAGGCGTTTCTCGGCATCGCCCCACACTTTGACTTGTGAAGATACTTCTTCCGCGTCTCTCAGCACAAGGAAGATGGCGCCATCCGGGGCGTTGGGGACGCTGGATTCTGCCTCCGCAACAAGCGATCAGCGAAGTACTTCGGCGTGCTGCTGAAGAAGTCGTTTAAGGGGTGGCACGAGGGTTGGTTCTACATCAACAACGTCGCCCCCGGCCTGCCGCCCTTCCGCGATGAGTTTGCCCAAGACCTTGATTCATGGGACGCGAAGTTCACCGCCGAAGAAGAGAAAGCGCTGGATCCGCTGCTCTGATGTATCGAGGAGCTCCAGGAGGAGGGCTTGAACGGCACCAAGCTCGTTGTGGCCTTCGTCAAGCGCCGCATCAACCCCCTCCATCTGCGGTCGCAGCTTATGTACGACTACACTGGGCAGTTCCACGACACGCGCGAGGCGGTCAGGTACAAGCTGTCGGCCCAGAACCTCGTCACCCGGCTGGGGAGGATACTCGAGGGCGAGGTGGCCGCCGAGTGGGCTGGCGGGCCGACCCCTCTGGACGCGAGTCATCTGTGAGGAGGATGGTAAGTTGTTTTGTTTTCCTTTTGTTGGTCATTGAAGTAGGTGGTCGTGTAGTCGTCGTTGGCTTAGGTTGGTCTTGGTTTGTGGTCATTGTAGGAGGGCATTCACCCTTCGCCCGCGCCTGCGGAGCCGGTTGTGGTCCCAACTCTGGCAACAGTCCCGGCCGTGGCGAACTTGGCGAGGACGCCACCACGGCTGCGAAGGAGTGGGAGAGGAAGAGGGATCGCGGCCCAGGTCCTCGGCCTGGCTGCACCATCGTCGGTCAGGTCGGAGAGGCCGACACCGATTCCTGTTGCCGCAGCCCCCGTCGTTGCGGGGCCGCCCACCGTCATCACTGTGGAAGACTCTGACTCTTCGGACGACGTTTCGTTGAACGAGCGTCTCTGTCATCAAAGGGAGCACGATGATGCACCCGAACCCTCTCTGAAGAGGATGAGGACGGAGGAATAAGAGGCCGAGATCTCCGCCGATCCCCGGCGTCCTCTGTGGCTGCCGCCGTGGGACCGAGCGTTGGCTTGCCGGCGCCGACCTGGATCCTCCCATTCCCGGTCCGAGTGTCAAGAGCGTAAGTCTCTGTGCTTTTAGTTAGATTATCGAACTTCGTCTTACCATTAGTCATGTCATGATTTGGCTATTAGCTTTTGCAGCTCTCTGACTTTGATTGCCGCAGGGCGGGCCCATGCGTCGGCTTCTGCGTCCGTAGGGGAGACAATGACCGTGGGCTCGACGCGCTCCTTGACGCCCTCGTCGCCGCTGGCACAAGGTTCGCCGGCCGAGGAGCCCGTGGTCAGTGAGGCCGCGCTGCCGCCGCCGCCTCTGGACCCAATTCTCGAGGAGAGGGAGGAGGAGGCGGATGAAGAAGAGACTTCGCCTCCTCCGGTCGCGGGTGCCGAGGAGGGTGAAGAGCAGCCCCCGGGCATGGATGCCGGGGAGACTGTGGAGTCGAGGCCACTTCCCGACACCGAGGAGCCGAAGGGACCAACTCCGCTTTCCGCCGCAGAGTCGAACGAGCCTGTCGTCGACGAGCCGAGGGTGCAGACGCCACCCCTACTGTAGAGGTGTCGATGGCACAGCTTTCAGCTCCTACCGTTGAAGAGTTGGGGGAGCCGACACTACCCCAAGCCGCGAAGGAGTTGGAGGCACAGATGCCGGCCTCGGCTGCGGATGGGTTGAAGGCGTCCACGCAGCCCCCTGCTGGAGAGTCGAGAGAGTTGATGCCGCCGCCCCACTGCAGGAGAACAGAGGGTGCGCTTTCCGGCCCCTGCGATCACGGACGAAGCGGTCAGAGAGGTCTAGTGGCACCTTGACGGTCAGGCGACGGAGGCGAATCAGCTCGTCGTCGAGGTCATTCCGTGCCTCAGCGGCGCGCTGGATTACCTGTCCGAGTGCCGAGACATCTTTTGGGTCCCTACACACGGCAGTGCCGGGCAAGTCATAGTTTTGCTGAATTTTTGTTTACGAACCTTAGTTGGTCACGATGCTGAGTAGAGAGTTCTTTGCAGGAGACCCTCTGTCGGGCGGCAGGCTGCCCTTTGCTGTTGCCCCAGCCGAAGTCGACGTCCTGCGTGAGGAGATGGCGAAGACCCGCGCTGACCTTGACAAAGCTAGGAGGGCCGCCGCCGAGCCGCGCAGCATCGCCGAGGCAGCCGAGCTGAACTCCAAGATCTCCTTCGAACAAGGCATGGAGGCCCAAAGGGAGATCGCCCGGGAGCGCGCGGAGAAGTCCAGGCTCTCGGAGGAGCTTGCGTCCGCCAAATTCGCGGTCGTCCGTAAGTATCTTACCTTCATGTCCCTTTGTTTGGGTGGTCGACAGACATCCTGAGCTTCGTTGGTTTACGCAGAGCTCAAGCAACAGGTTGATCGGCACACCACGGAGATTGAAGACCTCTGAAACCAGAAGCGTGCCGCTGAAGAGGCCCGCGAGTCGGTCGAGAGTGCCCTCGCTCGATCCGAGGAGCTCTGCCGCCTCACCTGGGAGAGTCAGACACCTCGGACTCGCATCGCATAGTGGCCGAGAGGAGATCGAGAAGCTCTCGGCGGATTTGGAAGAGTTGAGGGAGTCGTCTGTCGCCGCCTTGGCACAGGAGCTGGAGGCCAACGAGGCGACAGTGGCCCAACTCCAGAAAGAACTGGCGGAGGCCCATGCTGCTACCGAAGCAGCCACGAAGGATCGGGACGGTAAGTGTTACTTACTTTGCTCGTCGAGCTGCAGGGTTAGGTCTCTTAGTGTTATGTTCAGTGCAGGTGCTATCGGCGAGTTCAGGGCGCTGTGGGGGGACTCCATTCCTTGCTGCGCCAAGTCTTCATCGACGCGCGCGAGGGTTCTGAGCTGATGGTCGCGCTGGAGGATGGAGCTGCGTTGACCCCGGCGTAGACCCACTCACACTACCCCGATGCCGACCTCGGGCGCATCTCTGATGGGTTAGCCGTGGGTACATCGGGGGAGGAGATGCTGAAGCCAACGAAGAAGTGAAGCCCCGGGCTCGGGAGATCGTGACCGGCTATCAGAAGCCGAACTTCCTCCGGGAGTGGTTCAGGCAGCTGCCTACTCGCGCGTGACAGCATCCTTTAGTTAGGACTTCCTGTAATGTTTCTCTGCAAAATGATGTGAACTTTTGTGTTCGTTGTGAAAGATGATGTTTTTGACCCTTTTGTGCTGTCGTGAGTGTTTCGTACTTAACATTTTTGTGATCTTTGGATGTTGATGGAGCGACTGGGTCGGGTATAGCTCGTAGGGTCGAGTGTCGGGCTCGATACAGTCGTAGAGCGTCACCAACGCTGGGTCGTCAATCGTTAGCCGCGAGAAAACTTAAACGAGAATGCTCATAGTCCACTTTAGCATGTTCGAGGGTCACTCGTGGGCTAGGCACGGGTCGGAGAGTCAGGCCCCCAGGAAACAAAGAGGCACTGAGCCTTAGAATGAAAAACTGAGGCACGGAGCCTTGGAACGAAAAGCAAAGGGATCAGACGATCCGACCTGAGCAGGGGACATTGAGAGTAGCCCTCGGGCGACGAAGGGAGGCTGGGCCGGCCGTGCTTCGCCATCCAAACTAGCAAGTAAAAGGAAACGAGATGTGCACAAAAAACTTAGTTGATTTTATTATGCACAGAATTGACGCAGGTTCTCGATGTTCCAGGCATGGGCTAGCTCTCTGCCGCCTTCGGTCGCCAGCTTGTAGGCGCTGGGCCTTACTTGATTACATAAGATCCCTCCCAGGGGGAGACAACTTGTGATGGCCAGCCTTGATTTGTACCCTCTTGAATACAAGATCTCCGTCGTTGAAGGCCCGACCCTTAACGCACCTAGCATGTAGTTGTTGCAGGCTTTGCTGGTACTTGGCCGACCGTAGAATCGCGACGTCACGCACCTCATCCAGCTGATCCAAAGGCATCTTGCCACGCCACTTTTGACCTCTCCTCGTTGTAGGCTCGGACCCTCGGGGAGCCGTAGTTAAGGTCGTTCGGCAACACGGCTTCCGCTCCAAGGGTCATGAAGAAGGGGGTAAACCTCGTGGTTCTGTTGGGAGTCGCTCGTAGACCCTGCAACACGGACGGGAGCTCAATCTGACCGTTGGTCCTTGAGCATGGGGTTGTCGGGTGTAGCGGACTCGTTGAGGACGTAAGCCGCCACCGCCAGCTTCTCGAGCTGACTGTCGAAGACGGGCGTGCGCCGTCCATGATCTGCTGGTATGTAGACCATGCCCGAGCTCGGGCGCCTGCGCTCGTCGTGGCAACAACCTTGCCTGGAGCATCATCCCCGGCGGCGGTTTTGCGTCGGAGGGCTTCCTTGACGATGGAGAGCGCGTGATGACATGGAGAAGCGTCGCTATGTGGAGTCTTGCCGGGAGTCCTCTCCTCCGCGGCCATGGAAGCATGCAGCATAAAGCACTCCTGAGCCGGGTCGTGACCAAGGTTTACAAAACCGGTCAAAACCGGTCGGTTTCGTGATTTTCGGTGAAATTGGTTCGGTCCGGTTAAGAGGGTCGGTCGGTTTTCGGTGCAATAAATTTAAAAAAATTTGAAAATCCAAAACTGGTCAAACCGGTCGGTAAACCGAAAAAACCGATGGAAAACATGTCGAACCGATTTGATTTCGAATTCAAAAACGGTAAATGAGAAAAACCGGCCGGTAACTCTAAAAAATTTGATTTTTGAATTTGCCTAGTTTTCGTGGTTTACTGTACCAGATTTTTTTTTGGTTTTTTCGAAAACCAGCCAAGCCGATGCCGGTCAGTTTTCGAAGCCAAACCGATTTCTGAATCCTTGGTCGTGACCTAGCACCATGTGAGCCTGACGATGACGGGCCGCACGCTGCTTATGTGGGGCCTAAAGACGAAGCTCGCCACCTTGGTCGGCGACGAAGTCCAGGCTTCCAAAACAGAAGGCCTGCCTAGTTGTGAAGATGAGGACGCTCCACGATCGACCATCACGAGCGATGGCAACCGTAAAACTCTCAAAACGAATGTGAGAGATCGAAGTCTCTCCCACGAAAGCGAAAATCGAAGCCATCAAAAAAGCGAAGCATAAACGCACCATGAAAACCCTTCGCATACTGTCAGTGTTATGACCACCAGTACCATAAAATTTACGTAATCGGAGAGGGATTAGGTGCGCGCTTCATATTTGAAGTGGCCTAGCCTAAGAAAGACTCGAAATTTAACCTGGTTTGAGCCGCAACAGAGGCATAATACTCTACATCCAGGGAGAGAGTGTAACACTCCGTGTTTCTGAATAAAGAAGCAACTCTGTTCATGTTCGAAATTCTGAAAACCGAGCTCAAAAGAATTCAAACAAATTTCCGAGTTCAATTAGAATTCAAATTTCAAATAGGAGTTCAAAACTTTTTAAGCAACATTATGAAATAAAATTCTTGTATTAAAAATATTGCAAAGAAATGAATTTTTGAAATTTTTGTGAAATGTTGTTTAAAAGGCAAAAGGCCCAAATGAATTTTTCTCTTTTAAGTGATTACCTGTTTTCAAATTTTTTAAAATTTGGAATTTAAACTTGGGCCCAAAATAAAAGTTGTTCCTTTTCAAGTTTTCTACCACCCTGCAAAGTTTTATTTTTATCAGAGCTCGGGAAGTTTTGTTTTCAGATCAAAACATAATGCTGCGTAGAAAATCGCGAAAATCAGAAATTGGATAAGATCGCGGGTCCCACTTGTCAGCGACTCCACCCCCTTCTTCCTCCTCCTGTCGTTCGCCGCCACCGCGACAGCCAGCTGCCGCTGCCCGCGTGGCTCTTCCTTGCATGCGCGCCACGAGCCCCAGAGATGTGTTTCCCGCAACTCAGGTGTGCCTTCCTCCTGTTCGTCGCCCCTCTGCCCTCCCTCTCATTTCTCCCTCTCCCTCGTTCTCACTGTCTCGCCCGGCCGTGCGCCATTATCACCGAGAAGCGCCGCACCCAGCCGGTTTCGACCACGTCCCAATTGCCAACGAAGCTCCACAACTCAGGTGCAAGCCGTAGCCGCAGTACCCTTCCGATTTGGAGGCGAGTTCACCAAATTTCGATCTTTCCCCAAAAATTTTGTGCCTACGCGCCACCGTCGCCATTCGCCAAAATTCGGTGAGCTTCGACAAGCTCCTCGCGATTCCTTGTGCCGGTAGCCTCCTCATCATCTCTCCTATCTCAAGGTCCAAGATTGGAGCATACCGCTGCACATTTTGGCGGTATTTTGAGCTTCTTCAAGCACCGTTCGTCGGAAAACGTATGGGCCACCGTGGATACCCCTTCTCCGGCACCCCTCGACGATGTCTTCTTCCGTGCCGCGCTTCTTCGCCCTCGGGTGCAGCTGTAGGAGTGACTGCCGTCCTCTATCGTCCTCAGTACCGAGCTCCGGTCGTCGCCGAACCCCGCTCCGGTCGCCTCCTCGCCAACGGCCAACTTCCGGTGAGGCTCCCACCTCGTTGACCCCCTTGCTTTGATCCCCGCGACGCGCTAAGCGTTTTAGCACCAGCCGCACTGCTTCGGCCGCCGGTCACGCTGCCGCTGGCGAGGGTGCCGCCGCGCCGGCTGCCCTGGCCTCACGCGCC
>BCLH01000863.1:42316-53614 GCA_001602315.1 Zoysia pacifica
CGCGAGCGCGCCTGGGAGCCGAGCTCCCAGCGCTCCGCTGGGCCAGCAGCCTGCCCGCCCACTTGGGCCGTGCACCCCCTGAGCAGGCCTCCATAAGGCCCTTTACCCCTGTTGGGCCTAGCCTTGTGGCTTTTCCCGTCGGGCCTATGTACGTGGGCCGTATCCAGGAGGCCCAGCTGGCTGGTTCAAGTATTTTACGAAAAGATTTATTCATTTGTCAAGAAACTCCTTTAATATTATAAAATTCATAGAAAATTCATTATAGCTCAAAAAATTTTGAAATAAATTTTGTTAGAATCTTCTCAACTAGAAGTATATTCTGAAGCTAACTATTTTTCATTTTATGCATAAATTAATTTAAATAATTTAGATCACTAAATATTTCATTAATGCATTATCAATATTCCTTATCACGATAAAATCTTGAAAATTTTACCTCACTTTTTTGTAGTCAAACTCTCTATCTTAAAATAGTTCCATATTTTATTTTCTTCAAAACAATCTTTATAAATGATTTATCTTGACTAAATTGTATTTAATCTATTATAAATTTCATTGATTTCAATAAATCTTGAAATTTTATACTTTTCTGTTTCTAGTCAAAATTTATGTGTTATAAGAATTGTATATTTAATTTCATTAAAAATACTTTTGTAAATGTTTCATTTTGTTTAAAAGCATTTAATTCCTTATAAATCCATTTGATTTCAACAAATCCTGAAAAATTCTCAAAAATTTCTTTATAACCTTTTTGATTTTTTGAACAACTAAAATTATATTTTATGTTTTCAAAAACCATTGTAAAGAAGCTTTGCAGCTAAATTTGTGCCTTTTGAAAATAAAAGGCTGTCATCATATGTGATTTCATTTAAAGTTAAACACCATTTTAATTCCTTTCTTTACATATCATTCCTGTTAGGACCCAACCCATCCGAAGAGGAGCGTGGAGTTGTTCCTTTGGCAAAGGAAGCTAACTGTGAGCAAGCCCCAGGCAAGGCCCGGTGCATTATCCCTTTTTTAAATTTTTGTCTTATCATTATGTATTGTATAGCTAATGTATTTTGCATTAAGTTGTAGGAGTTGTATAGAATCCTAAAATGCATGATAGTATCAATTACCCCTATTGAGTATATATTGGTACATGTAACTCGATGTAGAGCTAGGTTATGAGTTTTAATCAACGGTAGAAGTCGAGTGAATGAGAAACCTCACTCGCGAGATTATAGGTTAGACTTTATTCTACACTTGAATAAACCTGAGACCGGGCGGGGATAGAGTATAGGAGGGATTGAGAAGGCTGAGCCTTCGCGGTGGTAGCCCCGTCTGTGTCGATTAAGGACTGATTCGAGTGTGGCCCTGTTAAGCAAGTTTGAACGTACCGAATATATATTGGGGATATGAGACCCAGGAAACTGATGTAGCTCAATACCATAGTGGTTGGACGTTCTCTTACTACTCTTTCGGTGGGGTAGTAGAGAAAAGCCTTAGATCTAACAATAGATGCACCCGGCGTGGTGATCGTATGGAGGACCATATGCTTGGGAGCGGTAGGCTTTGGGCCGACTCTATGGTATTGATGTGAAAGGTGGCCACGTGCAGCTTCTAGAAAGCGCGTACGTGTCGTGTACTTCAGGTTTTTTCAGCTGGTGTAAATCGATTATAATCGTTGTCCCTCACAGTAACGAGTACCACTTGTTCACTGTGTCATGTCATAGTAAAAACACAAATAATAATAATAATAATAATATAGATTGTTTGCTTAGTTTGTAGGCAATTGCCTGGAACCATGTTTGATATAGCTTTATAGCGCAAACTAAATTTATATTCCGTGAACTTAATTTACTGCTAAAACTAGAATATAAGGACTCACTATATTAGCGATGGTTTTGCAAATGGCCATCCCATGTGAGTCAGCCTCATCATATCCTTGAAGTCGGCTGTAGTTGGCCACGTTGACGGGTAAGATTTGCTGAGCATTTGAGTGCCTAGGGCTTAGCTCTCTGTGGTTTTGTGTGCAGTGGTCTCTCTCTCCCTCCTTTGGACCAACTGGCAGAAGCAACTTCAAAGATGGCTATGTCCGTTCGGAGCCCTGTTCACCGCGATGCTGTTTGTGTGCTGCTAGAGGATGCATCGTATAGGCTCGATGACATCTTATGCATAGTCTATAGGAGACCCTAATTCAGGTTATTGCTTTCACATTTTCAAAAATCTTGGTTTTATAAACTTAAGCAACAGTTTGTAGTATATTTTATCGTGCTTGAGTTGTACTGTTAGTCCTCGATTCGCTGAGCGACACCCGATAAGATCATGTGGTCGATGGATCGTCTCTTCTATGGGGTGGTCTGTCACAGAGAGCGGGTGTATCGTATAAGCTCGTAACAAGGTTACAATGGCGGGAGGGCTTTCGCTCCGGGAAGAATCCTAGCGCTCGTGGGTGGTGTGTGAGAACTTGAACTGAACTGTCGACTAACGTCTCCGGCACCCCTTTATATAGGAGTCGGACCGGGGTTACATGGCATGGTGCCTATGAAACTGGGCGACCCCCTGACGGGTGAGGTCACGGTCTTCTGCAAAGTTAATCCTCTGGCACTTGCTGGCATTGGAGCAGACGGTTGGTGTCCTTCGATCATCCTTCTGTCCATGGTCGGGGGACAGAGGTGGCTTTACCGCTCGTCGGGCGGCTTTACCTACCGCCGGAACGCTTTACCCGCCGTTAGAACGCTTTACTTTTTTCTGAGCAGCTTTACCTTCTTGTCTGGTTGCTTTACCTCCTGCTGTACATTATCAGGAGTCTCTGCGTTTGTCAGATGTTGACCGTTGAGGCGGTGACCGGCCTCTAGGGGGTCGGCCGGGTCTTGTCGTTGTCTGGCCCGACCCTTCAGTGGTCAGGCCGGTGTCTTCGGGGGATCTTGGTCATCGGGAGTTAGGCGACGGGCTCGGGTAGCCTCGACCCTCGGGGTTCGGATCATTGCTTCAGTTCTTGATTCGCTTAAGTCCTCCTTGGGCCGCGAGTTGGGCCGCGGGCCGCAACCCACAGCCGGGCCTTCGTGTTTATGCTGGGTCCGCAAGTACCCGGGGTACATTTTGAATAGCAGTATCCAGATTTAAAAAAAAGTGTTCTTGAAGCCCCATTTTTTTGGTCACAGTTGTATTAAAATTTTGAAGCAAGGTTACATGGACTATTTCTATCCGTATTTCTTGCCCTGTGATAACTTCTGCTCGTTGGAAAAACAACTTATTTGAAATGCTGGTGAAAAGCAACTTCTTATTTTTCCATACAGTTCATTCATGACAGTTTTGAAAATCAGTGCCCACATCTCCAGAAAGGAATACTCGCTATGGATTTTTCACAGAGAATTAAGTGGCGATTTAAAACCATGATTCACATCACTCGATTTAAATGTTGCTTTTGTTCTCTTGAAATTTGTTAATGATCATATGCTGCAAAAGTGGTGTTGATTTTTCTGTTATCTACCAAAATGTCGAATTTACCTAAAATGTGTTAAGGCCCTTTTTGGAACAAAGGATTTTTTTTTTGATTCTTGTGTTTTTTCTGTGAAATTGAACTAATTTCTGTGAAATTACTGTGAGATTTCTTCAAAAATCCTGTGTTTCAAAAGAGGCTTAAATGTATTTGGCTGTTGCAAGGAAAGGCGGTGGAAACTGCTAAGAGATAGGAGTACCATGGTAGCGGAGGGAATTTCGTTGTAGTATGGTAGCAGAGGTGGAGTAATGAAGTGCATTGAGATCGGAAAGAATAATAACGAGGAAAGCACTTTGCTGTGACAACGAGAGACGAAAGCTGGGACAACAAATGAGATTAGTGACCCTAATGGTCCTAACCCTAAATGATGGATACTAAGTGTTGTGCAATGACTCTTTTGGAACGTAGGATTAGAGGAAAATTTAAGTTGTCATTTGGATGAGCATAAACAAACACATGAATTTTATATATTTAAAGTAGTCCCACATAAATAAACTCACTCATCTCTATTTATAAGAAAACGATCACACAATTGTGATGTATAGACTCTACCGTCAGTCCAGCTCGCGGCTTCCTGGACTTTATCATTTTCATCACAATTTTTTTGAGAAAAAAAAAACATTCGACGATCGAGTCATGAAGACAGGACAGCATGGTGGCATGAAGAAAAAAACAGAGAGAGAATAAGTAAGCGGCAGAAATATCTTGGGACGAACTGAGCATTCCAGCGCTAGTAGCTAGCAAGTCGCCTTCCGCGGCGAGCTGCTCTCGGGTGATGAACACGCCGTGGAAGCCGTACGGGACCCGGCACGGCAGCGCCACGGTCTCGGCCGTCTCCATGCTGCGCGCGTCCAGTACCACGAGCTCCAGTAGCTCCGACTGTTGGAAAAAACAGATCGCACACGCACTCTCAACTCTCACACAATCTGTCTCTGTATTTTAGTTCAAACAGCACGAACACACAGAAGAACAGAATACACGTTGGGGCAATTTTCTCTGTATTATTCAGCGAAGTGAAAAGCAACCAACTGGCTGATACAAATAACAACTAACTAGACCATGTAAACAGCTCATGATCCGAACTATCAGCTACTCGTGCGTATGGCACGTTTGGAAGAATAACAGAATGCATATGCCACGCCGTTTAGGACGCGATCGCCGCGGAACTAATGGAGTAGTGCGCTCCGGGCATCTCGGTGTGAGCCACCATGACCAGAGCGTGCGGGGCCATTCAGGAGATAGATACAACATTCTCCCCCCTAATCTTGGAGTGGTCCAAGATCACGGACACCAAGAAGGTGCCGCATTATACTTAGCTTCACCGCCGGTAGTGCCTTGGTCAGACAATCTGCTCGCTGCTCATCTGTCTGCACATACTCGACAATGATTTCTTCATCTTCGATGCACTCTCTGATGAAATGGAACCTGGTCTTGATGTGCTTACTGTGACCATGAAACACAGGATTCTTCATCAGTGCAATCGCCGACTTGTTATCAACAAACAACTTCACCGGTTTTGGTTGCTCTCCCTTCAACTCTGCCATCAAGTTTCTCAACCACAGTGTTTGGCACGCCGCCGCCGTTGCCGCCATGAACTCTGCCTCACACGAAGACAGCGCTACTGTTTTCTGTTTCTGGGAACTCCATGCAACGAGCGATCCATTGACATAGAATGCCATCCCACCCGTGCTCCTGCTGTCTTCCATATCATCGGCCAGATCACTGTCATTGAAGCCGGTGATCACTTCTGCATTTTCTCCCTTGCCATACATGAGACCATAGTGAACCGTCCCCTGCAAGTACCTGAGGATTTGCTTGACCGCCTTCTGGTGCAGGACTGTAGGCTGCTCCATATACCTGCTAGCTACACCAACTGCAAAAGACATGTCCAGCCGTGTATGAAGTAGGTACCTGAGACACCCCATGACTCGATGATATTCAGTGGCGTCCACCAGGTGTCCCTCATCATCTTTGTGCAGTTTCAACCTTGGTTCCATTGGAACTTTCGTGGAGTTACAGTGCTGCATACCAAACTTATCCAACACCTTTCTAGCATATGCAGCTTGCTTAATGCAGATTCCACTGTCTTCCTGATCAACCTCAATGCCAAGATAATAGTGCAAAAGTCCCAGATCACTCATTTTAAATTCAGCCATCATCTGCCTCTTGAATTCTTTGATTGCAGAAATTTCTTGACCTGTGACTATAAGGTCATCCACATACACACCAACAATCACCTTGGTGCTTTTAGATCCTCGTGTATATACCGCCCGTTCCTGTGCACACCTTGCGAAGCCAAGATGCTTCAGGCTCCGATCAAGACGTGCATTCCAGGCCCGCGGCGCCTGTCGGAGTCCATAAAGAGCTCTGTGCAGGCGATAGACCATATGCTCCTTCCCCTTCACGTTGAATCCTTCTGGCTGATCAACAAAGACTTCTTCTTCTAGCTCTCCATTGAGGAATGCTGATTTAACATCTAAGTGATGCACCTGCCAGCCCCGATTAGCCGCAAGAGCGAGAATGACACGCACCGTGTCAAGGCGAGCTACTCGAGCGAACACTTCTTCAAAATCAATTCCTTGGCATTGCACATACCCCTTGGCAACCAACCGCGCCTTGTGATTGATCACATTTCCATCTGAGTCTTTCTTGAGCTTGTACACCCACTTGAGCCCAATTGCTTTGTGCCCAGCTGGGAGCTTCGTGAGTGACCAGGTTGAGTTCTTTTCAATTGACTCAATCTCCTGCTTCATAGCATCCTTCCACTCTGGCTGGCCTGCTGCTTCACCATAGCATGAGGGTTCTTCTGTCTCCATCAGAAAGGCTTCTTCTTCAGCTTCAAGATCAACACGGCGTGTTTCTCTCATTATGTCCTCAATGCGCCTGTATCTGACAGGTCCATCATGGGACTCACCACTGCTGGGAGATGCTGTCGCTGCCATCGGTGGCGATGCAGAGCCACCGCCATCGAGCTCTGATGTACCACCCACCGGTGTTGATGGCGAGGTGGGTGGCACAGCCGCCGAGTGAGCCATCGCCCGTGCTCTTGTGACAGGCCCTGCCTCCGCAAAGTGGGGTGGAGACAGGGGACTATTCTGTGCTGCAGCTTCTGCATCCACCGCGCCAGCTCCATGAACACCCGCTACGCCACCAGAACTTGGTGTTGCGGCAGTGTCACTTGGTGCGCTGACGATTTCCTCGACGGCAAATTCTGACGTCTGCACCTCTCCTGCACCTGCACTCCAGTTCCATTCACGATTTTCTTCAAAGTACACATCGTGACTTACATGAATTCTTTTGCGCCTTGGGTCGAACAAGCGATGTGCCTTGCTTCCTTCCTCGACACCGAGGTACACCATCGCTTGGCTTCTGTCATCCAGCTTCTTGAGGTGTGGTGTAGTCACCTTCACATGCGCCGTGCACCCGAATACTCGGATGTGTGCGAGGTGTGGCTTCTTGCCGTTCCAGGCTTCATATGGAGTGCGGGTGCCCATGGCCTTCGTTGGCAGCCGGTTCAGTAGATAGACGGCATGCCTCACCGCCACCCCCCAAAACCTAGCCGGCACAGACATGCTCTTTAGCAAGGACCATGTCATCTCCATTACCGTGCGATTTCTTCTTTCCACAACCCCGTTTTGTTGTGGAGTATATGGTGCCGTGTACTGTCGGTTGATCCCAGCATCTTCACATAGCCTTGTGAACTCGGCAGAGAGGAATTCTCCCCCTCGATCTGTTCTCAGCATCTTGAACTTGCAGTCCCTTGCATTTTCCACCAGGGTCTTGAATTTTGTGAACGCTTGCAATGCTTGATCTTTGGTCCTGAGCAGGTACATCCACAACCAGCGAGTACAATCATCAACAAGCAGAATGAAATACTGATTATCGGCGTTCGTCGCAGGAGTGATCGGTCCACATAAATCGCCATGAATCAGTTTGAGTGGCTTCTCCGCTCGAAAACTCACTGCCACTGGAAACGGGTGTCGAGCTTGTTTGGCCTCCAGGCAGCCTTGACACAGCTGGTGTGGATGAGCTATCTGTGGAACACCTCCCGCCATAGCCTTGTCGGAGAGCAGCTTCAGAGCTTGAAAGTTCACATGCCCCAGATGCGTGTGCCACAGCCACGCCGGGTCATCTAAACACGCTAGCAGGGACACAGGACGTGCGAGGTTTAACTCGATCTTATAGAGACGATTTGCAGTACGTCTCACCTGCATAATCAACCTTGCAGGATTTTCCGCAAACAGCTGGAGGGTGTCTCCTTCCATGATCACCTTGTGGCCTGTTTCTGTGAGCTGGCCGAGACTCACCATGTTGCTGCACAGATCAGGGATGTAATACACCTCGTTTAGCAGCCACTGATCTCCATTCTTGCATGCAAACAAGATCGAGCCCTTTCCCTTGATCTCAACTGACCTTCCGTCACCGAAATGCACCTTGCTGGTGACGTTCTCGTTCAGCTCCTGAAACTTCTCCTTGTTGCCTGTCATGTGGTTGCTCGCCCCGTTGTCGAGGAACCAGATCCCACCCAGTGGTGCGCCGTCCTGGTTCAGGTGCGGCCACACTCGATCTTCATTCAGAAGAATGATCCCTTGCCGTGGTGACTCTTCTGACACGGCGAGCAGGAGAGCCGACTCGAAGTTGTCCGACTGGGAGAGGTGGGCTTCTTCCTTCTTCTTAGGCGCTTTGCATTGTGATGCATAGTGCCCCATCTCCTGGCAATTAAAACAGCGTATGTGACTTTTGTCACGGCTGCCACTGCCGGAGCCTCCTGCTCCTTCGTTACTCTGCCCGTCACCTCGGCCACCTCTGCTACGTCCACGGCCGCGGCTGCGACCGCCTCGCCCATGATTTCCCCCGCCTGCCGGTGACTTGCTCTTGTTGTTCGATGGTTCACCACTGCTTATCTTCTGCCACGCCTCCCACTCAGCCTGAGTGAGCAGCAGCTGTCCGCTGCCTGCACTAACACCGCTGTTGGCCTGGCGCGGTCGCGTCCGCTCATCGAACGCCTTCAAGCGGGACAGTGCTTCTTCGAACGGCATCTTGTCGATGTTGCAGAACTGTTCGACACCGACGATGACGGGCAAGTACCTCTTCGATACTGTGTCAAACAGCTTCTTCACCATGGCCTCATTGTCAAGTGTTCCGCCGAGGCTAGTGTACCTGACTGACATGGTTGTCAGTCATCCCGCGTAGTCGTCCAACACCTCTCCGTCAGCCATGTACATGGCATTGAAGTCACTCTTCAACGCCCGCAACTGTGTGTTCTTGACGCGATCCGCTCCAACAAACCGCGTTTGGAGGGTCTCCCAAATCTCCCTCGAAGTCTTCTTCGTTGCAACCTGCATAAGAATTGCTTCGGGGAGTGCCTGGAGAAGATGCGCCCTCGCCTTCTTGCACAACTCGGTGTCGACGACCTCGCCGGCCGCCGGCTGCATCGCAGCCCAGACACCTTGGTCTTCCATGATCGCCTGGACGCGGATCGCCCAGCTCGTATAGTTCGTCATCGTGAGCAATGGATACTGGTATGAACTCGAACCTCCGCCGCCGGCATTCACCATTACCGCCTGGATAATGGACATCATGTCGAAATTGGGAGTGGATTATGGCTCTGATATCAAATGTTGAAAAAAACACAGGATCACAGACGCACGCACTCTCAACTCTCACACAATCTCTCTTTGTATTTTGGTTCAGACAGCACAAACACACACAAGAACAGAATACACGTTGGGGCAATTTTCTCTGTATTACTCAGCGAACTGAAAAACAACCAACTGGCTGATACAAATAACAACTAACTGGACCATGTAAACAGCTCATGATCCGAACTATCAGCTACTCGTGCATATGGCGCACGTTTGGAAGAATAACAGAATGCATGCGCCATGCCGTTCAGGACACAGTCGCCGCGGAACTAATGGAGTAGTGCGCTCCGGGCATCTCCGTGTGAGCCACCATGACCAGAGAGTGTATGGGCCATCAGGAGATAGATACAACATCGACGTGCCCACGGCCTCGTTGTGCACCATCACCACCAGGTGCCCATCGTCCTCGTGCTCCGCAGCCAACCTGCCCGCCGCCGCCGAACCGTCCGGCGCCGTACTCGCGCACGCAGACGGCCTCGCCCGTGGCCAGGTCCACCTTGGCCACGCCGCGGCACCGTGGCCACGGCGAGGTACGCGGACCGCGTCCTCCGGCCCAGCCGGGACCGGTTCACGGTGCCGGCCTCGAGGTTCAGCCCCGCCGCTATCCCGGTGCGTCGCCCGCCCCGTGCGGAGGTCGAGCCGGATCTTGGAGAGGGTGGCGCGCACGCTCGACGCATCGCCAGCGTCGGAGAAGAGCGCGTCGGGCGGCGTCATGCAGCAGCAGATGATCACCACGGCGTCGGCCTCGTCCCACACATTCCAGACGCGGAAGCAGAAGCAGTCCGGCACGTCGAACCACCGCATCCGGGAATCGTCATTGTCGTACCTGCTGAAATTTGCCAGGACAGAAGCTGGTGTTTTACCTTTTTCTTCAGTTACATTGAACTGACTGACTTCTGAAATTATTGTCATATTACTAGCCTTTTTGTACTCTGATTACATCACTGTAACAATATCTCTTTCTCTCTCTTTTTCTTTTTGAACCGGATGCTTCCAAACCCGCAATATTAGTTTATATGTTTGGTAGAATAAAAAATGTGTTAAAAAGTGCAAAAATATGACCATATACCAAGAGTAAAAACCTATATAGCTGTAGCATTTTGCACATAAAATTTTTCCGAGCCAATTCTTAAACGTCTTGCTCGAATAAAATAGAAGAGACCAATCAGTTTTAAATTTCTTTTAATTAAGTATCATCTTTTTTTATCTACTTCTGGATAATGATAGCTTGCTAGCTATCACCAAGCGAAAATTTAAGTAACAAAAGTGTACTTCATTTTGCTATATACCTTTTGGGTTATACTAAAAGTTTTCGAATGAAATAATAGTCAGTATCTCTCGAAGGGTAACTTGCTTTGATTTCACTACTAGAACTACTAGATAATGTTGAAATAGCCATTTTAACAAATTACTAGAGAGAGAGAGAGAGAGAGAGAGAGAGAGAAGCTCTCATGTCAAATTTCTATAGCACTTGAGAAATTTTAATAATTATTTGTAGTGATTTAAAAATATCATTTTTCTTATAAAAAGTCTAAAGTTGTAATATAAAAAATTCCAGTTTTTGGTAAAAAATTCCTTGTATACCAAGATTTTTGTTGCAACACTAGGCATCCGTCTCTCCCTTAGAAAAATATAATAACCTTGTTGGTGGCTCGCATATCTAAGGGCTTTTATTCAAAAATTTTGTGAAAATATTTTTTATATTAGTATGAAATGATCCATTATTAAAAGTACTTTAAGCTTAACTTATTTATTTTTGTATTTTCGTAAATTTTTTGAATAAAACGAATGGTCAAAGGTTGATTTGAAGAAGTCAAAAATGTCACTTATAGTGGGACGGAGGGAATATATGTGTATATTAGGCTAATTGTATGATAATGTCAGTATTGGATAATTAATTTTTTTCTCTAATTCATATGGTAATTTCTGGTGCTTCAGAGAGCATGCATGTGGTGCCTAGTCTCTTGACCATATATTAAGATAATGAATGGTGTGTAACTGGTTCTATGTTGACATAGTGTGCAGATCTATAATAGGTTAATACTTTATTGTAAGTACTGATCCTAAAACGTACTCGTAAAAAAACAATAGATCAACTCCCACCTATCACTAATTCTGTAAACCTGGATAATCTTTTTCTGTGTGGTGGGGGGGGGGGGGGGGGGGGGA
>BCLH01000863.1:75220-109402 GCA_001602315.1 Zoysia pacifica
GGTGGACAAAAATGAAGGGAAAAAGAAAAGGAAAAAGGAAGATAAAAAATGGCAGAAAAGGAAAGAGTGGGGAAACAGGAAATCAAGGTTCTAACATCAATCGCTAGCCTCCGCAAACTCCCATCTAAGTCAGCAGTATCAGTAAGGAGTAGAAAAAGATGTACCTTCGATAGATCAGGGAAGTTTGCCAAGCTGACTCCAAGTACGTTGTTCACAAGTTCAGGTGGGAGCATCCTACCTAACCATACTAGGAAAGTGAAGCCATCATCAAGGAGGTACATTCCTCCAGTATCTAAACATTGCATGGTTAATGGCAACCGCTTCAAGGAACCTTCAATCCTATCTGGTTCCTGCAAAATGCCATGATTCTTTTAGTTAGATATCTACAAACTAAACAGCAAAGAGGAAAGATTTGTCAAGTACTCCCTCCGGTTCCATATTTCTTGTCGTTTTGGACAATGACAAGGTCTCCAAAATGCAACTTTGAATTCTATTTTTTACAGAAGTTTTTATTTAAGGGTGACATATGTATATTTATTGTGGAAGTATTTTTAAGACAAATCTAAATATATACTTTTTCACATTTTCAAACTTAACAATTTTGAAGTTATTTGTAATTTATATTTCCAAAAGCTAAGTCTTGACTAAACAAAAAGAATTATGAAACCGGAGGGAGTACATACCAAGGAAATACCTAGCCAAATAATATATTTATTTCAATTGATGCTAAGAATGCCTGAAGGCAATTCCATTTTGTATATAAATTAACTTATTTCAAAAACAAGAACTAGGGCCTAACAAAACTAGTTCAAACAGGGCAACCGTAAATAGTGCAAATTAACATACTATATGTCAATTTTGTTTCATTCAATATTTGATTTGTGTGGTTTAGAAGTAGCAGCTCTACCAGAAAATCCTCAGGCTAAAAGCAACTAAATCAACTTAGGGGGAAAATCTTACATACCATTGTCAGTGTTTCATCAACCCTATACAGAGAAGGATAGATAAAATTGAGCAGGTTTTTAATAGGCAGTATCATCATGCTGAAACCAGCAGCACAACGTTCATCAAGAGAGACATCAGCATAACCTCCACGGAGAGCAAGAGATTTGCAGATGGCCAGGATGTATAATGGTAGGAATCTTAAAGATTCTGGATAAATCAGTCTTCCTCCTATCCTGTGTTGTACGACATATAGATTCCGGTACTCCTTCAAACTTCTCACAAGCTTTAACTGTAGTTGCTGCCTGACACTGTCCAACTTATCAGACAACGAATTTTCAACAGCTGCAGGATTGTGATAATTAGTAAACTGAGAAATAACAACCATTTAATATCTATATTACCATTTACAGAAGAGGAAGGGCATGAAAACTAACCAATTCTACCCAGCAATGATACAATGGCCCCAGTATCTGCTTGACGATACATCTCACTAAGATCTGTGACCACAGGTGCAGCTGCTGTGTGGACTCTGATACGCCTTTCACCAGAAGATGATGTATATCTAGAGGACATTAAGGACCCAATATGCAAGTATCACACACATACAAGAGATTTTCAAAAGAAAGAAGAAACAAAAAAAAGCATACGCATATCAATTACAAAAAACAGCAAGAATAAAGGTAAAGACATACAGCACAGTGTGTTAGTTTATTAATACACATAAAAATTTTAGAGATTCAACATACATTTATTTTTAGAAGTCTAGAAAGTAAAGGTCATGATACCAGCCTGCCACCAAATTACATGCTATCCAGAAACCTTTTTCTCATCAAAACTTTGAAGATGTGAATTACTGATGTATCGCTTAAATATCATCTAACAAAAAATTCATTGAAATCGGAGATGTGTAGATAAATGCCTGTATGAGCAGTGTATTAACAGATTGGGAAGGATACAGCAATGCCACTTGGAAGTATACAGTCTGGGTGGTCATCAAGGTCTCCTCCAGGGACAGTTGCATCCCAAAAGCTTTATCAGAGTCAACAGCTGGAAGGGCTAACAAGTCCGTGGACCTTAACATGAAATGGCCATGATATGTTGTGAATCGTACCCCTAAACAGGTGTTACGTGAGATGGGATTAATTTTGAACTACAAAACAAAATCCAGAGAAATGTAGATAAATGTAGCTGTGAATGTGCCCGAACCTTTTCCACATCTGATACGCATAACAGATTCCCAAGCAGTCTCTCGTGTAAGGTCTCTACTAAGCTCATGTTTAAGTTTGTCCCCATGTGTAGCTGCCTGGAATGATGGATAATGGTACACCTGGCCACCAGTATATTTCGCCAAAGAGCCTATATAAAATTTATAGCACAATAAGAAACAGAACGGTTGAAATTGCAAAGGCACATAAATCTAGACACTGCAGCTGAAAATTGTTACCTAATGAAGCAATATCAGAGTACTTTTCACTGAAAGAAAATATGTCCACAGCAATCTGATTTTTCGTGAATTCAGCAGCCATCTGTTTGTAGAAGGAATCTTCTGGTACCCTAAGAGTATGCTCCTTATCCGTTCCATATGCACGAACATCATCTCCTCGAAGTCTCAAACGACCGATGCCGAGAGATGGCAGTGTACTCTGGAAGACAAGCAGTTTTCCCCCAATTTGACTCTACAAAGGGTTGTTCACAAACTAGTGTGATGATAAGGCAATAAAGGTACATAGAAACAGCATGATATACATTTCAAAACAAGTATCAAATCCAAATATAATATGGATAGAAGGGAAACTATATCATACCATAACCATGAAAGCCGCTTTAAGTGCAGGACCAAGAGCAGATTCAACATTTAGATTGTCCTGGAACATACTTGGCAAGCTATCAAGGAACGACTCAACAACATGTCTTGAATCAGCCAAATTAACCAAGAGGTCATCAGGCAATGGCAGAAAAACATCATCCAAATCAGCGATCACCATCATTTGAGGCTGTGACAATGAAGACTGATAAAGAAGACAATACAGCCATTTCAGTGCCAAATACAAACTCAGAAATACATCTAAAAATAACTATTAATTGCATAAGACAACTACGTAAAAGTGAAGACTGAACATACCTTGAAGTTATGGAAATGCAAGGTGCTGTCAAAGGTTAAAAACCCTATCTGCGTGCGTGGAAAGCCTGGAAGATCATCCAGGCATGACTTGATGGTTTTTGCAACAACCTGAAAGAAGGCACAGAGTGCAAGCCAATTTTTCAGAAAAAGATGCCCATGGAAATATCAAAGAAATAGAAAAAACAGATAAAATATACCTCAAGCAATCCATTACAAACTGCAGATACTGACACATCAATAAGAAAGAAGTAGGAAGGCGGCATTGGTGGCCGCACCATATACTCTGTTGGAGCAACAAATTCTACTGTTCCCTTACAAAGTTCAGGTCTTTGATCTGTATCAAACCTTCTGCCACTAGCATCAAGAGCAGAAAAATACTCTCCAGGAACTACAGGTAAAGAAAGGATAAACATTTAAATGATTAATAGGAGGAGATGCCGGGCATCATATGCAATAGAATAAGATCAAGATTTGTAATTCAAGATTATTCACATACTCCTCTGGCTTTGTATTGTCGTTGTGGACAACAACAGTCTCCAAAACATAACTTTGGCTTTCATTTTTATAAAAAAAAAAATTTAATGAAAAGTGATATACGCATTTTTATTAGTCCTTTTAAGATACATTTAATCATATAATTTTCACATTTCCAAAATTTAATAACTTCAAAATTATTTGCAATTTATATTTCAATGTTTGAGGATCTGTTCTTGTTTATATTTCCAAAGTACTAGAGCTTCCTGAATGTTTCATATATCTATCCAGCACTGATGCACTATAATTTCAGTGTAAATACTTTCACACCACAGTTAGAGCCACTTAGTAATATACACAAGTGGAAACGCTAGAGCTTCCTGAATGTTTCATATATCCATCCAGCACTGATGCACTATAATTTCAGCGTAAATACTTTCACATCACAATTAGAGCCACTTAGTAATATACACAAGTGGAAACGCTATTAGTCACCACCCAACTGAAACTAAACCTGAAAAGGTCGCATATAGCATCTGAACTTTGTGTCATTCAAAGCAGTAAGTGTCTACGACATTTAAGTGGTAAGCGCCTATTAAGATGTGCAATTCAAACTGAATACTAAAGAACAGCAGAAAAAAAAATAGTGTAGAAAGTGAAACCATTTTGGTAATGAAAATGACTGCTGGATTAAATATTTGCTCTGTCAGCAATCCAACAACACATAGGAATGCAGATAAACTGAAGATCTGAAATAGTTACCGTCATTGAGCAAGGTGCAAAGATTGCAGCGCCATTTCCTTCCAGCGTCAGCAAATGTTGCGTAAGGATTTATATATGTCCTGCATCTTCGACAACGGATGACACCAGCAGCTCCAAAGTTGATAACTGGCACTTCCTCCTACGTACAAGAAACAAGGATATCAAGGAAATGGCTAACTCACTGGAAATAAAAGATTCAACAGTTTCATATTCCATTACCCCATCAGGTGATTCTGCGAGAGGGTGTACCACCGCCCCCAGGGGCAAATGCCACCTGGTGAACAATGACTGGGATGCCGGAATCGCATGGGTTGTTAGCCGGAAGTACCTCGGGTCGCAATTCAATGGGTATGCCTCCACAACCTTAATTGGCTCCTCATCACCATCCAATGGTCTTGGCAGGCTCTTAACGTCAACACCAGGGTCAAGGGACCCAGGTACAGAACTCAGTGACAATGACTGGAAGTCCTCTACTAAACTCTGAAGAGTGCCCCCAGCCGGAGGCCCAGCAGTTGGATATGCTGCTTGGTTACCAAAAGTGGAAGGTGGGCCCATTGTAGGCGGCAACATGGTCTGCACTGGTTGTTGAAACCCTGGCCTTGACACTGGGAACTGAGGGTTTGCAGGAGGTGCGCCAGGGTAATAACCTTGAATGGGTGGCGGCTGCGACTGGACAGGTGGTGGCGGCCTCACATACGAAGCTGGTGGAGGTACAGCGCCTCGCGTGGGAGATTGTGGCTGCGAAAAGGATGACGGCCGAGCGAGAAAGGGTGCTGGTGCAGTGGCAAAGGGGCCCTGAGGAGGCGGTCCAGCAGCAAAGGGACCCTGAGGCGGTGAAGCGGACGCAAAGGGGCCCTTAGATGGTGGCGCCGAGGCGAAAGGACCCTGTGACAGTGGTGCCGAGGCAAAAGTGCCCTGGGACGGAGGTGCGGACATGAAGGGGCCCTGAGACGGTGCTGCGGAGGTGAAGGGACCCTGAGGTGGTGCCCCGGCAGCAAACGGGCCCTGGGAAGGCGGCGCGGTGCCGAAAGCTCCCTGAGGCGGCGGCGGACCTCTGTACCCACCCGTCGCAGCCGGTGGCGGGGCACCGAACGGCGGCGCCACAGAGGCCTGAGAAGGCGGCACCCCCTGCCGCGGCGGCGGTCCAACGCCGGGGCGCACGAACAGCGAAGACGCCCCAACCGGCGGCGGCGGAGCGGCGGCGGTGCCAGGCACGAAGGCGGTGACGGGCCGGCCGGGGCCAGCGGGCCTCTCGTTCCCCGTCGGCGGCTGCATCGCGTCGAAAGACACCTGCGAGAACGAGGGAAGATCAGAATTTTGTCCGCGGCGCGTGATCCGCGTGTCTTCCCGATCGGATCACGCCGGCGTGGCTGGATCTGGATTCCGGTGGGAGAGGTGAGATTTGGGGGGACCGCGTACCGGGATCCGGGCGGCGAGGCGGGGCGCCGGCGGCGACCAGGGCGCCGACGAGGCGGGCTGCGGAGGCGAAGGGAAGCCGGATGCGGAGGAGGTGACGCGGAGTGGTGAGGGTTGAAGAAGAAGACGGGGGCAGCGAGAAGGGGCCGGCTCGTGCGCGTGCGCTGGCCCTCGGCGTCGCCGTCGATTCCCCCTGTATTTTAATTGGGTTAATTTCTTATCAATCATTCAAAAAAAATTTTGATTCTTTTCTATTAGTCATAGTAAAATTTAAATTTTCTTATGAGCCATTTATTTTAGAGAAAAAGTTCAAATTACTACCCTCAAAAATAGCTAAAGTCTACATAATCTCTTAAATTATTTTCTGATTTATTTTATTCCCACATATTTGCTGCTTAGCACAATTTACCTCCTACTAAATTTTGTCTTTTTTCTTCATATATAAATTTAATCACAAGCTAAAATTTTATAAAGTGATAGAGTATATCATAAACACATGTAAAAAAATACATTACAATTTTTTATTATTATTTTCATATAGTTTTGTATCTTAAAAATTAATTTACTATTAACTAATATTTTTATGAAAATAACTACATAAAAAATATGTTATATTTTTTTAACATGTGTTATGATATGCCTTATCATCTCATAAAATTGTAGCTTAAGACTGCGTTTATAAATTAAGAAGAAAAAAAAGACAAATTGTAGCAGGGGTAAATTGTGCAAAGTGGCAAAGGTGTGGGGATAAAATGAAAAAACAATACTTTAGTGGGTTATGTAGACTTTGACTATAATTGAGCTTAGTAATTTGGACTTTTAACTTTTTGTTCCTTACTTACAACTATAGTCACATTTGTTTTTAAAATGCTTCTTACCTGTTGCAAGCTAAATTTAAACTGTGAGCACTGTAATTTCTTAAATAATTTTATTTCAACTTCTTTAGTACTTTTCTATCATACAGTAATTTTCTAACAATTGCTCTAGTAATTTTATTTTGATTCCCTCACTAGGTTTTTCGTGTTCAGTAATTTCATTTCAATTTTTTTAACATAACAAATTTTGAAAATTGTCAAATGAAGTGAAACAAAAATTACAAAACAAATCTTGAAAATTGTCAAGTGAATTGAAACAAAAATTGCTTAATGAGATATAATTACTAAGAGAACCAAAACAAAAAGAATCAAAATAAAATTACTGAATAAACTGAAATAAATCACTGAAGGGAGAGAATTACTAAAGGAATCAAAATAAAATTATTGAAGGAATTGATAAAATATACAAAATAAGATAAAGTTGCTAAAGGAATCGAAATAAAATTATTGAAAAAACTATTGTGCTTACACGTAAGGGGCATTTTAAGAACAAAAGTGACCACAGTGATGACTAAAGAACAAAAATTAAAATAGAGGGCTCATAAGAAAATTCAAACTTTATGGTGGTTAATAAGGAACTCAAAAAAATTTCAATGGAATAAAGAATTAGCCCATTTTAATTCCCAAATCATCGAATTTTAAAAAATTTTATAACTGCGACCCACCGGTTTAGAATTAGCCCATTTCAATGGATAAAATATAAACCAGTGAAACCGGTGGGTTTCAAACTTTGTAACTGAAGACAATAAAACCAAAGAAACTAATTGATAAACCAGTGAAACCGCTCGATAAACAAAAACACGGACCGGTTTATAATTTACTATAGCACTCCATTCAAATTTGTTTTTTTTTCATTTTAAAGTGATTTTTGATCGATTTTCAGTTTTCGCGATTTTCGCCAAATCGGTCAAACCAGTTTTTATAACAGTTCGGACGAAATGCAAAACCGTGGCTGCAGGCAGCCGGTAGGCCTAATGTTCCTAATTCCTAGATTCGTGATTTCTTTACGTACTTGCACCAAGTATGATCTCAAGAGAATGGATAGCCGCTGTGTGGGCAGTAGGGAGACTACACATTAGTGGGCCACTGTCGGTTTCTGAGCCCTCTTAAAATTCCAATACATGATAAATGACAAAAAGTCAGTGAAACGGCTTCTTATTCTTATTTTTTTTACTTTATTCTAAAAAAGGCTGAACTACAATATTGATATTTGACATAATTTCTGAATACACAATTTCTAAAACGTGATGATTTAAAATGAAAGATCTCAATGCTAGTGCAGGAGGATTTGGGTACTTTTGATTTAATTGCCACCGTGCAGGAGAATTTAGCCTGGCGACCAAACAAACGTTGCAGTCTATAGTACCTTGAGTGCCAGGTGTTGTGTGTCTATTGTAAAGAGAAACTGATGCATTATTTCTCATCGAATACATGTATGGATGCACAGGCGTGAGTGAGATGTAAAGATCTAACGTTGATATACAATTAAGGTGACGTGGCTCAATAGAGTTAAAGAGAAATACTTTCTCCGTTTCAAAATATAAACATTTTTAAGTTTAGTCAAAATCAAACTTTTATCACTTTTACCACTAATAGTTAAGAAATAATAATATTTTATTATATAAAAATTATATTTTTTTAATTCATTATAAAATAAGATTTCATAAAAAGTATCTTTTTATATTAGAAATTATGTAATTTTCTAAGTAAAAACTAAATAAATTTAACTTTAATCAAACTCAAAAAGTAGTTTAAGCTAATAATGTCCAGTGGATACAGATGACAAACCGGCTCCACCTGTCTTATTAATAAAATAAGCTAATACACAATATAGTATCACAAAAAATACAAAAGTAAAAAATACACACATGCTATAGGTTCCGTTTTCTAAAAATATATATATCACTTCTTGATTGTACCTTCCATCGAAAAAGTAGGATTATTTTCACCTGCAATCCTTTTAAAGTAACAAATACATACTCTATCCGTTTTTTAATTGTTGTCGCCGTTGGATTCAGATATTAACTTTGATTACTCGTTTTATTCAAAAAAGTTTGGTGAATATTATATATTTTATTATAATTTGATTTATTATCAAAGTAGTTAAGACTATAAGTTATAATTTTAGATATTTGAATTATTTTTTTAATAAGACGAATAATGATAAAAATTGATGTTTGAAGTCAACGGCGACAATAATTTAAGAACGAAAAGAGTACTGAATAAGATGAATGGTAAAAATAATGACGAAGGTAAAGTAAGATCAAGCCATTACCTTAGTGTTCTCAGAACTCACTGCACTCTCACGTGGTCAACAACATCAGCTTATTTTTTTAATAAGATGAATGGTAAGAGCAATGACCAAGCTAAAGTCACTACTCCATCGACACGTCCCATGTAACGGGATCGGACACATTGCCGGGCGCCGACGAGGCGAAAGCAACACATATCCGTCTGAGTAAATGAAGACCGGCATACACAAGACTGGACATCGACGAGGCGAAGGTTATCATCTTCATCAACATATTCCTTTCACACCTGACATGCCGATGGCATTATTGTGACTGGGCTCGACATCACTGCGTTTCACCACCATATATTATATATGTGCAAGCAATACTACACATGAAGAAACGACCATTGTACGCAGCTTGATCGCAGGTTTTCTACAGACTTGCTTTGTAGATGTAATTAACCGAGTGAGCCTTGCATGCCCTCGAAAATCACCGAACAAGTCAGATCACTCCTTAAGCAACGACATAAAATACAGAGGAAGACCAAGTCATGTTGGAATTCTGTATTTTATAACATCAGTGATTAATGAAATACATGGTTCTAGTCGGTGATTATTTTATTTTTGTTTTCATTTTATTTTCACCAACATCAAAAATAATCTCCGGAGTGTTATACCATACTGTACACATGTAATATAATAATAATGTAAGCAATGAATGCATGAGTAACTTTATAAATTATATTTAATAATATCGATTAGTACCTTCGGATGAACTCGTAGTTTTTCTCCTTCACTCTATTACCTCACAATGTAAAAGTCAACATCAAAATAAAAAAAACCCGAAAATTTGTGAAAAACTGCGTAAGGCTGCAATTCATAGCTTTTATTTTAGCCAGGTTCGAAGACCTTGCCACATAGTCAAAGCTTAGCTGTACTCGAAGGGATCTGCAATAGAGTAAGGTAGAAGACTGCCCAATCTAAGAATAGGCTTTGGAAGTGTATTTTTAACGTAATTAGCAACAACAGAAAAAGAAATTAGAATCTAACTGAGGTAATGCTGAAGAAAAGATGAGGACGGGTGTGGATTGATATACGAATAGAAGGTTACCGTCGAGGAAAAGGGAAGGGCAGGATAGCTAGTGCGTCGAACCGATGACAAAGCGGCGGCGGCCAGGGCGGGGCGTCGACCTGAAAACTTAGCGGCGGTGGTAGGTGCGGCGAGGGTCGAATTTTTGATAGGGCGGCGTTGACCGAGGTGGGGCGTCGAACTGGAGTCCAGACGGCGGCGGTTGAGTTGAGGCGTTAAATTGGAGACAGGGCGAGGCGTCAAACCAGAGATGGGGCGGTGGCGGCCGGGAGGTGGGTGGTAAATCGGTGACTTGGCGGCGGTGGCCAGGGCAGGGTGTCGAACTGGAGATGGGGCGGCGGCGGCCGGGGTGGTTTGTCAAACTGAAGACGGGGCGACGGCGGTCAGGGCGAGGTGTCGAACCGAAGACGGGACGGCAGCGACGACCAAGAGGCGGGGCGACCGGGTCGGGGCGTCAAACTTGAGACGGGGTGACAGCGGTCGGGGCGAGGTGTTGAACCGGAGACTGGGCGGCAAACTGGAGATGAGATGGCGGCGGCTGGGGCGGGCAGTGAACCGTAGCTGGGGCAGTGGAGGCCAGGTGACAGTGGCCGAGGCGGCGACAACCGAGAGGAAAGGGCGGAGGGAAAGATCAACAGGGGACTAGAGTTTAAAGATAGAATGTGACACAAAAATAAAAGATAAAATGTGACATCAAAATAAAAAATAAAAAGATAGCAAAAAAAGTGAAATAGACGACGTATACGAACATTTATATTAGGAGAGATGTATGTTAATTATATATAATTTTCTAGTATTATACATGATTTTTCGCATGCTCTCTCCCCTCAAATTAGTCGCTACCATTTAGGCTTGAAAAATGGGTCGAGATTGGATCTAAACTCCAATTTAGCCTCTCTTTTTTTCTCCTAACGGGCTTTATCCTTTTCCAATCCAAAATTGACAGACTGACGGTTCTTTAAAATAGGATAAACTCCACTTTACAACCTTCAAGTTTAGCTAAAGTTTTAAAAAAACCCTCTAAATGTACCTCGCTAAAACACGATTTTAGATCAATTTACCTCCTCATGCAAATTTTTTTAATATATAAGTATAATTTTAAGATCAAACATTACAACACATGATAAAGAACATCATTACACATATTAAAAAAATAATTATAATTTTTTTTCATTATTTTTAGAAGGGAAAATATTTAATAGTAAATTAATTTTTTAATACAAAACTATATGGAAAAGAATGATAAAAAATTTCAAAACATATTTTTCTAATATGTGTCATGATATGTTTTAATATCTTATAAAGTTTTACCTTAAGATTATGTTTATATAAAAAGAATTAAAAAAAGACAAATTGCGCAAGAGGGTAAATTGACTTAAAATCATGTTTTGACGGAGTAAAGTAAACCAAATCATAGTTTAAAAAGCTATTTGAACTTTAGGTAAATTTAACTTTATCCTTTAAACTAACATACTATCTAATCCTAGTTTGTTTAAAGAATTTGGATCCACCCAATAATAATACTATAAGTATGACTCATAAGTTATCATATCTTTATATTGAAATTGATACACAAGCATGATTGGGAAGATCTTTCTAGTATTAAAAATGGGCATGATCCGTGAACTCAGCTCTTTATTTTTACTAGTCTTGATATCCGTGCTAATACTACGGTCTAAGAAAAATATTAATTTTAAAAGAATATATTAATATTAAAATTTAAAATTTTTTATTCTTCACCATAAATTACTGTATTGTTAGCGCACAATTTTCCAAGAAAAAAAATATATGAGAGGCACCACAACACAAATATTAGTTGAGAAACGTGCATCAGGTGTCATAACCGTACATCTAAAATAGCAGTGAAAAATGAATAAAAACTAAAAGTAGATATAAAGATCAAATGGTTGAATAGCAAATGCAGAATTTATGTGCAGCTTTAAATAGTTAAATACAATAGAGATAAACGCTAAACCCACCCTCATAAATTTTGATGAAACATCCATACAGCAAAATAAAAAAAATGCTGAGAAGCAAATCCAAATTATAATGAAGCTAATAAAAAAATCTGAAATATATACGTCCAAATGCCCAAACTCTAGGAATATAGCATGAGGAAGAAAACAAAAAGAGCATCACCCAATGCAGAAAAATGAATACGATCAAACTCCAATCAACCTCTCATACCACTTTTTAATATAATAGAAAATGAATTTGTTTTGTTTTCTAACAATTTTGCTTGGATCTTATATATTTATTATAGATAGTTATATTTTGTTAACTAACAATGATCTGTGTGGGTACAAGATCTGTAAGATTCGGAAGAACTCATTCGTTAAATTTGTAAGAGATATCTATAGAGATATTTCATCTGTCAAATTTGTAAAAAAGATAACTCTAGGTGTATTTTTTTATATGTACATAAAAAGAAAAATTGAGCTTTTAAAGAGTAGAGAAAACGGGTCATAATTAAAATTTAATACTTTTACGCTACAGTCCAACCCAATATAATCATTCTTTCAAGGGCCCATGAATCCATGATTGCTTAAAAAATCTAGCGAGTGCAAATCAATCCTCGGATTGATACGGTCCATTTTCAAGCTTACTAAATCACAAGTAGATCTAGTGTTCACTTTCATAAATTCTTTTAAAAAATAATTTATGTATCATTAACCGTGAGACCTCAGGTTGATTTTCACAACAAAATTTTAAAAAACTTCGATCTCCGAATAATTAACCACAAACCATCATATTTATTTGGATAAATTCTTTATTAGCTATTTAAAAAAAATTATAGTTTTTGATTAACCACTCAAAATTTCAATTTCCTTATTCACTACTCTATACATTTTAGGATTTGAATAAGATTAATTTGTCCTTCTATAATTTTTTTGCTAAAGTTTTCTCGCTGCCTATTATAGTGAATGTTGTCATATTTTAAGGATTACAACATTTTCAAGTGGAATAATTTTCACTGTCAAATCCTATTCAAATTCAAATTTTAAAATTTGATTTGAACAAGCTTATTTACTTTTAAATTCGTAGGCCATAATATGAATTTATAAAAGAAGATTGGCTTTAATAAAATCTCTAATAAAATGAGTAATGAGAAACATAGTAAAAAAGAATAAAAGAGCAAACAAATCTTTTTCAAAACTCAAATAGATGAAAGTGATGAATAAATAAAGAAAGTTAACATGGTCCATAAAGAAATTGAAAAAATAAAGTTGCTGATTAAAAACTTAAATTATATCTTTATTTATTTTTTTATCTATTTTATAAGAGTGAATTTGATACATTGCAGTTATACGCACGCAGCGGAAGACCCACCCAAAGGGCACCTCTCCCCTCCCGTGCTGCACGCCTGCAGCTCAGCAGCGCAGCAAACTCGGTCTCGTGCGGCCATCGCCTCCTGCAGGTGAGAGACGATCTCTCCTCCCCCATCCATCCTCTAGGGGAATCCGCCTTCCTTCCCTTCGTAGTTGACATCTAGCTGGACATTTCGGTGATGGATGGATCCCTTCGCGAGGGCGGGGGGCAGGACGATTCCGTCCCAATCGGGGACGATATCGGGGTTGGGAGGGGGATTTTCATCTCTCCGATGAAAGGGATCTCTCTGCTGGAGCTAGGTAGGGCGGCGGCTGCCCTACCTTCTCCTGATTGCTCCGTCCGCCTCACTTCAGGATGCTCTTCACTGGGTGTGTTCATCCAACCGCCTCGTGTTAGTTCGATTTTATCTGAACCAGTCATGTGATTTAGTCTGAAACGTGCTAGAATATGCGTCTGTCCCAGATTTTGAACTTGATTTGGCATTGATTTGTATGTGTTAGTAAAAGATGTAACTGGTCAAGGAGAAAGCGAAAAAGAATCAGCCTATTGGGGAGCCAAGAACACAAACATCCATAGTTGGATCATGTTATAGGATTAGCCACGGAAATGGTGTACAAGAAAGTGCCACCTTTCGTTTGTATGAGAGATGAAGGTTTGATGTTTGTATCCTACAATTTTCAGCCTAGTTGTATGATCACTAACTTTGGGTTTTATGATTTATCACAAATTGACACTGTTTCTAGAAGTTGCCTTCCCTCGATCAAGCAGATGCCTAAGCGCCAGCCTGCTTCCTGCCTAGGATATTTTTTTTTTTAAAAAAAAAATATTCTATGATTCTTCACAACAAAGACTTTCGCCTGTATTGCTGTAGGATATGAATATATTTATTTATTATGCAGGTATTCATGTGAAAGCAACAAGATTAGTGATGTTTTGGTGTTTAAAATGCGACTGCGTGTGCAAGTCTGCATGGGATCCATTCAGACTTCAGACTGACTTAGCGTTATGTTTAGGTTAATGCTTTATGCAACTTGGTTTATAGATAATTTGTCAAGTTTAAATATGTATAGCATGTCCACATGATCTGTTGAGTGAGCATTTCTTACTGTAGATGGTTTCTAGGTAAATATTTGCCATATAGTGGCTTAATCATGCATATGGTTTGGAACTTGCAGTCGCTGGCTACTGGTCATAGGATTTAGTGATCACTGAAAAGCAAGAAATTATCTCCCGAATGTTTTTTGGATAAATTTATTAAATTAGATGGTGTGTCAATAGGTCAATGTAGTTATATCTTGTAAGTCATAGCTAGTTCTAAGTACATGTGAGGATTAATGGATGTAAATGGAGTGAGTATCGGTAGGCGATTGATTTCACATTTTACCAGGCCATTTATATCATTTTGTAGTCATCATATTGAAAAGGCTGATTCACTAATGTAGATCTCTTTGGTAAGGACAATTTCTGATGCTAATTTCTTGTAAGTGTTGTATTTCACTCAGAACCTCAGATCATGAGATTTGAAAAATAACAAAAAAAAAAAAACGATAACATGATTGTAGCGACATGCTTTTACGTGTTTTACATGTTTAGTCAGTTAGCCCATATTCCTATTTTATGGACCGAAGGCTGATATTGGACGGGGCCTTGCAGTTAAGGCTAGCAATAGGATGTAACAAGTACACTTTTTATTATATAAATATTATTGTTTCTGGTGTTGGAGCCCTAGTTGATTTCACCCTTCTCACACTGCATGTTTGATCATTTTTACTAACTTCGTCCAAGTTGATAATTATTGGTTTCATATTTATTTGAAGTATGCAAACTAATGTTATTGATCGGTAATTGAGTGTTAATACATTTCTATTAAATAAATATACATGGGCTGTGATGATTGAACTTGAAAGTTCCTTTATAGATGTAATAAATAAAAACCAGAATTAGCTTTTAACCAATTGAAGCTGTCTGCTGTTTCTTCTATTAATATATTCCCATAGCATTCGATATTTGCTATGTCCTCACACATAAAAATGTAGATATCTATTTTGACATGGGTGCAGTCTATTTTAATGCCGTTGTTCTATACTTTCCAGGGCTTCTTAAACAATTTGTTGAAGATGAAAAATTCAGAGAGTTTGTTCAAGATGGCAAATGCAGACATCGATACTGCTGCACTGCACAAGGGATGGGATGATGCCCGCTGCCCAATTTGTATGGACCATCCCCACAATGCTGTTCTTTTGTTGTGCAGTTCCCATGACAAGGGATGCCGATCCTACATATGTGATACAAGCTATAGGCATTCAAATTGTCTTGACAGATTCAAGAAAATGGAAGTGGATAAGGGGGAAAACTCTTCACAGCCAAGCTCAGCTATGCCCAGGGGTACAAGAAACCAATATGTTGCCGAGAGATCTCAGTTTGGTCTTACTAGAAATAGTCCCAGGTTACACGTGGACATATCTGCACCTGATGAAAATTCCAATCATCATGATGACATTCACAGACCTGCAGCCATGGTATTGGAACAGGTTCAAAATAATTATAATGAGAATCCAGTGACATTGGAATCCCAGGGGGGAGAGACCAGCGGTCTTATGGAGTCAAGTGAAATTTCGAGATCGGGCCAATTGCTGTGCCCACTGTGTAGGGGCATTGTTAGCGGTTGGAAGATTGTCAAAGAAGCCAGGCATTACTTGGATGAGAAATCAAGGGATTGCTCAAGGGAAGCCTGTACATTTTCTGGTAACTACAGGGAGCTCCGTACGCATGCCAGAAGGGACCACCCCACAACAAGGCCTGCTGATGTGGACCCATCAAGACGCCGTGCGTGGAACCGCCTAGAGCATCAGCGTGAGTATGGTGACATATTGAGTGCAATCAGGTCCGCTATGCCCGGGGCAGTTGTGTTTGGTGATTATGCTGTAGAAGGTGGGGAAATGATTTCACATGACCGTGAAGGCAGTGGCTCCATTGAATCAAGCGGTTCTTTGTTGACTACATTCTTTCTGTTTCATATGCTCAGCAATAGTCCGATTAGATCAGTTGATGAGGCAAGAGGCACTTCAAGAAGCCTGAGGAGGCAGAGGCGACGTTATCTGTGGGGAGAGAACCTGTTAGGTCTTCAGTATGACGATGATGAGAACGATGAGGAGGATGAAGAAGATGAAGAGGTTCAGAGACCAAGGAGCCGCCGGAGGTTCATAAGATCAAGGTCAGAGGAGGGAGCTTAATATTTACGGAGATTGGGTGATTACATGCTTCCCTGCTGTGTTCTTTCCCCCATGAACTTATTTTGATACTTTTGTGACCCCTACGCATGAATGGGATGTGGGTGATACACTTTTTCAATCGGATAAAATATTGTATGCGTCCTTGGGAAAGAGGCAAGACGAGTGAGTCTCAAGTGGAGATGATTCAAATGTATTGCACACTGCATGAATCATGATGCCTTTAATGACGTGAAGCTCAGGCTGCTCAGTAGAAATGCTCATTCTTGGGGCCAGCCTCTGCTTCTTTAATGACTGAAGGGATCTGAAAGTGTGCTGTGTGGTGAACTTGGCTGAGCTATTTTCGATGGCTTTTCACTTGTATTTTACCTTCATTTGTACTAGTATTCATGGCATGTGTGGCACAAATGGTTGGGTTTTCATGGTGTCAAATCCCTGCAGTTAATATTTCAGTTGAAACCTTTGTTCAACTGAATGCTGTTAATATTTCAGTTGAAACCTTTGTCCAAGTGAGTGAAGAGGTGGTTGGTTAACATCATGTGTATATTTGTTCTCTACTGTTTAGGACCACGGGAAACTTGGCTTGTGTGTGCTATAGTAAGGCCCTGTTTGGATGGACTTAAAAACTGATTGTTAGTTCAGACTGACAATTATTTCATTCCTAAATTGTCATTGCTGTTGATTTCTATCATCATCTTTGACTATTTGAACTATTGCCATTGTTGTTGATTTCTAGTATCATTTTTGACAAAAGCACTAAAGTGTTTCACTAGCCTAATCTTGTTACTCGGAGCATAAGTGGTACGGTACGTGCCTACGCTAGGAGTTCACGCGCTGTCTGTGGACGGAGCGATTGTGTTGGCATTGATCTCCTCGGTAAATCGTTTAGGCCTTGGGCTTGTGTGTTGGGCCTAGTGTCATGCTGAGCTAAGGCAACACGCACAGATTAAATCTTCTCTCCTTAATTCTGGATCCAAATGGTCAAAGGTGAAAAACTAAATGGACCAAACGATGCACAGTAGAAATGAAACTCCTCTGATGCCCGTTTTGCATCCAATTCCAAATCCAGGTAACATTATAGGTTACGCAATGTATCGAAAAGAATCGTCTCGTGTAATTATCTCGTACATCGAACCTGAATTTTGGAGCAACATATGCGTAATTAAACAACCATCAAAATAACGTAAAATAATGTTTAATTTGGATCCAAATGATCTCTACAATTTGGTTCCGGCAACTCATAAAACTTCTCACTGCTCTGAAAATCATTGTACGGCCACACCTATACGTGTAATCCATGAACTCCCAGTTAGGGGGTGAAAAAGGGCAGAAGAAAATAAACTAAAAATTGTGAGGTTCGGATCGAATTAGGATAGAACCGAAATTATATTTATTTTTAACTAAAATTTAAGTAAGAATCAAAATAATTTGTGAAAAATCCATGGGCCCAGTGCGCAGTGCAAGAAAAAGTGGCGAATATTTGGTCAGTCACACATCGAATCAGGAAACTTTATTCAACTCTGCCGACGCACGGTATTCGATCAGTTGTTCGTGATGACACGTATTCAGGTATCAGATCCTTTTCCTTAAGAACCATTTAGGCCATACCGTTGGTGATCACTTCAGGATTATCCCCAAATTATCTATTAAACCATGGGAACAAATATGCGCGCATGATTTCGCACCGTGACCGACCGACTGACAGTGCGCATGGGTCGGTTTAGCTGCATGGTTTCTTTTCAGAGGTTCAGTCAAATCAAACAAATATTTGGTTGGAATTTCACTAGTCAAAGATTCATTCATCGTTACTTATATATGAGTAAGGATATGTATACGTGCTTCATAAATCTGTGTACTACTACTAGAGTGTATTATTCCAGTGGCCGAAATAAGCTTTAAAGATTCCTGTAGCCGCCTATCCCACATGGAAAACCAGTAGTGGCAGTGGCACGTGTGGAGTGGAGGAATCTCTCCCCCGCCATCTCAGCCATCCATTTGTCCCTGCAGGTGCATGTGGCGCGCATCCATCGGTCCGAATCACTTCTATATACCCTCGTCGATCACATGTTTTTGCGCTGGTCAAAGAACAACGGGCGCCGACGTACATGGGGTTGTGATCTTAATTCGCAGAAGATTTGGGCAGAGGAATTTGTGATCATTCTCTGTTGAACATGCATGCAGTGCCTTGCTACGTTTACATGGAAAGATTAAAAGCTTTCAGAGCCAGGATGCTTAAAAGCTTCATTTCCTGGAATTTTATATTGTCTTCTCCAGTATAGGACCGCAGCATATATATCTTGATAGGAAATTCTGAGAATTGCCAAAAGAGTAATTGAAGGATAAACTTATCGGCGTTCTGACCACATTACGAGAAACGATCGAAGAGAAGGTGGTGTATCTTTGTATTCGATGTGACTTAGTTTACGGAAGACTCAAAGAGATTTTTATCTGGTTCGAGGCACCTCGAACGGTGTAATACCCTATGTCCAGAGGTGGTTTATCTTGATAAGAGAGTACAAAGGATCGGATTCTCTCTTCGAGAGAGTATCCGGCACCTAGATCGTGGGTACTCGATGCACACATTCGTAGGGTTGCTTGCACGTAGACGGTTACGCGCAAGGGCTCTGAGTTTTTCTGTGTTCGTTGTTCTTCTCGGTTCTATTCTCCTCGGGCCCCCTTTATAGCGGTTCGGAGTTACAAGATAGTGAGCCCTACGCGATCCTGCTGTCTCGTTGATAGGTAGATTTTTCACTGTCGTTGCCATCATTCGTTATGCCCACGCGTGGGCGTGATCCGTCGTGTCGCACGCAGCGGCGGGTACTGTAGCGCCTGTCCGGCATCGTAGTATTAGCCATAGTGCTGCTGGGTCTTGTTTGTTGACTCCCGCGGCCCGTCTGGCTCTGCGGCTTCAGTTGGAGTGTTGTCGTAGTGAAACCCGTCCTGTCGTGTCAGGACGGTTAGCGGTTGGTCACCGGAGTAAATACGAAGTTACGCCGTACCTACCCCCGGAGTCGGCCTTCGGAGGTTAGCGTCTCCGTGCGTCTTAGCGCGGCTAAGACAATTACATCGTTGCTTCGGGGGTCGGACTGCGCGTTCATGCGGCGTCGTCCGACCTCTAAATCCCTCGAGGTCTTGGTCCACATGCGTAAGTATGGGTCGTCAAGTACCCGCGGTACATGAACTCGTCCTGATACCTCCCGTATAAACTTAACACTGGTGCAGTACACTTAGCATGCATCATGCCTATGCAAACATGTGGTAACTTGTCTGTATGGAGCTAGCACTAGGAAAAAGAGCACCATGCATGCCTGGACAACTATCTGGAGAGCTCAGTGCATGCAAAGATCTGCCAGTCACAAATCACATCGTGATCTTATCCCTGTCGAAATCCTTGGACTGAGACGCGTGCCTTGGAGACACATTTAGAGCAAAACATCGTCGACCTCCAATGACAGATGATCCTGACTTTGGCCGGGAAAGTTTGGGACAAATGCTATTGCTGATCAAGAGACTGAAATGACCTCCAAACCATGATCTGCCGTTCTCTTTGGGGACCGCGTATCTTGTTCTTCCACTACTCCTGGAGGGCACAGTTTCTTCAGTTGGCAGTTTTGTTCAGTGGAACATGCCTTTGTTCCAACAGCTCACAATGGAAACCTTCAGAGCCACCACTTGACCTATGTGTCGCCTACTTGTGCAGTCCTGCTAATGGGGATGATCTCAGTTGGATCCCAAAATTTCCTGGGATAAGAGATTCTTTCAAAGATGCGGATCGTCGTCAGTGATGGAGCGGTCCACCAGAAATTTCCGGTGATGGGAAATTTTTCCATTGATGATGGGATCAATGTGGTGCACTACCTGAAATGGACAGAACTGTGGCCAAAGCTATAGTTTGACATGCCGACCATTTGCCATGTTTACCTAATAAATCGAGAAATAGTCCAGCTAATTTTGAAGGAACTGATCAATCTTCAGTTTTGGAGGGATTGAGCAATAGATGATAAATTTATAGTGTGCTGGAGCTAACAGCTTCAGAAATTCAATCTGATTTTCTTCATGGAAACTTCAGACTTTACATGGGATAGAGTGGATTGAACTCAAACATAATCTACTGTTAGATTTGGGATCTCAAAATGTATCAGCGATAGTCTTCTCTTAGCCCTAAGTTTTGACTTCAGATCCTGAAAATTGCAAGTTGCAATTCATTTTTGCAGATAAAAAGATCTGGGTGTTAGATATCCTCGTTTACCCTCTTGAGATGCATCTTCTCAACTTTGAAGCTTGTGAGTTTGTATCGCAGGCGGCCAGCTTGTACATTTCCAAATTAGGGATAGAGGGAATGAACCAAGCACATGACAATCCCACTGATTTCATTGACCAATATAAACAAACGCTTATCTAAAATCAAAGACCATATACTACCAGAGGAATGCAGGGATATTATTATTCATTCAGTGGAATACAAATTTGACCAATTATTATCCCTTTTCTTTGAAAATGTATTGTTTTACCTTGCTATATTATTATTAGTGCTCATGATAAGTGGCAATTTGGCATTATTGCAGCTTCCTGCTTCCTTGAGAAGATAATTAAATAAGGTTCAAGTTCTAGTATTTTCTTCGCAACAGGCATTTTTTTAAAATGGAAGTTTAATCTTCAGGGGAAAACATAGTAGTAATTGCTTGGCACGCCGTCACTGATGGCTCCTGGATCATGCATGAGGCTGCCACATGAGAAGCCTGCCACTGCATGCACCCTCCACCATTGCCTCTGACTGAGATTCTCAATTTCTCATCAGGCTCATGTGACTGAATAATAAACTAACGACGACTCGCCGCGCCCAACCGATCGAACTAAATTTGTGTCAGGCCTAAAATAACTCAAGAATCTTCTAAGCATAGTGGTTCGATCAAACTGATGAAAAATTAAGGGGAAATTAATTACCTGCAGAATAATCAGCCATATTTTATAGTATAGCGATCACATGGTAGTTAAACCGTTACAACCGACCAAGGAGACAGTTGGGTGTGAGGTCAAACTCTCCTTGGGGAAAGCGACAAGGTTCAGTCAAGCTAAGGGATGAGGTCATCTCCACATTCACCTAACCAAGGACATGGCTATGGTTTAATTAATTAGAAAAACTAAGGTGGCAAATTATATAAACAAGCAGCCACATATAGGATTGACATGTATGGGGGAGGCTCTATTTACATGCTAGTGGATTGGGGTCGTGAGCGGCGTCAATGGGATTCTAATGAAATGATTCTTGGAATCCCATGGTGCCATGTGCATGCGAAGATGTGGGCATTGTTCTCGAACGTCTATCATCATCATCATCTTCTTCTTTTTCTTCTTCTATAGAGGAGAGCTTGAGTTACTGCTATCTCTATTTATTTTGTAACATTGTTCTCTAGGCTCGAAGGTCCATATACTTTCTAATTTTCCATGTATAGATAAAGCTAGAAAGTGAAAGATACATAGCGGTTTCACTGAGCTGGTGCTATGACCACTGTAGTAGAAAAAGCAGGTTATAGCAAAACAAAACAAAAAAATATAGCAGAGCTAATAGCGGTTTTAGAATATGTGCTGCTAAATCGTGTAGCCTGCAATTTAAAACATTGCTGACAACAGAAAATGTTGATAATTACCTCTTGTAGTAGACAACTCATAGTCTAAAATTTTGTTGGGAAAAAAAGCAGATGTTTAGCCCTTCATTCCAATGACTAACAACTGTCAATGAATTCAACTTTGGTTTATTTTTGGACATCAGAAAAAAACTTCCTTTTCTTTCCATTCTCCATGATAAAAACATTCACCTTTCTGTAAACTAATTTGATTTCGTAGAGTACATTAATTGAATTGTGTGATATTAATTCCTGCAAATAAATTTTTCAGTACAACCCTTTCTATACATTTTCTATTTTCTCCTTAGTTCCTTTTACATATTGTTTTGTCCATAAAAGCATTTAAATTATTTTTGTACATAAAAAGTAATTTGATTTCATAGAGTACATTGAATTGTGTGATATTAAAAAGAAAAAATCAACTTGCACAGCCTTGAGTGGATTATTTGGTATTAATTCTTCTGTCACACATTTGTATATGAACTTTACGCGAACATATTGGTCAAGGGCTTGTAAACTGAACAATAATTACATCCTTCTAATGATGCATGCATGGTATATATGTTAAATTATATGTTCTATATCACCCCAATACAATACTCTTATGATATTTGACTTGAATTGTCTTTTGTTATATCATTGTTTGTAACAGGATAGGCTAATTAAAATATAGTTTGATTAGCTCACAAGATGTTCCACAAATTGGTTATTATTTCTTGTATATAATTAATCAAGTTTGAGCGGCAGAAAACTGAGAAGCTTAATAACAAGACAACATAGTGAAATGAGACCATTTAGACTAGATAATATATTAATATATATCAAAACAGAAATATTCACAAACTAATCAAGAATAAACAACTAATCATGATTTTCCATTTGCCCCTTAGAATCTAAACCACCGATAACAACATTCAAATTAATGATCAAACAGGCCATAACATTAGCTCCTCTTCTACCAACTAAAAAAGTCCCATAAGCTGAAAGATTCTTACATCTTAAGATCCGATATGACCAGATGACCTGAGCAGATGCAATAGGATAAAATATGATCTAACGGCGTATGACCCAAATACGACCTAATTCAGACCAAGTTGGATGCATGCATGACAGTGCGACCGTTGGATCTCTTTGTTGAGATCATCATCATAAAGCTTGCTCTTGTGCCATGTTCATGCATGATCACGCAGTTAGCTGCAGGTTGACCCAATTATTTGAACATGCCAATTATTGGGATATCGAAGATCACATGGTGGCGTTGATTAAATGCTCAAAGTTGGCTATCATGTGGGCGAGTGTTTTTAGCCGATCGATTAATGGTCGGGGTTAGTTTGTTCACTTGTTAATGGACTAGTTGATTTTGGAAGATACATGGTTAGCTTGTTCTGTGTACATCGAATATGACACTATTGTCACTTATCTAGGCCTCATGGATCATAGTTTGTTACCAACACTACTTTTTTCCGCCAGGGTCAAATTTACGATGTTTTATGGGGCAATGCATTATAATTTGCTGAGCTGCAGGAAACTAGCTAGTTTTTTAGAACTTTTTTTTGTCAAGCAGGCCCCATAACCTCTTTTAGCCCAAGTGTATAATTAATTATGTAAAATGGATGTTATATTCAAGCTATGACTCATTGCTATAATAATTAAGAATGATATTCCAATTTTTGAAGCTACATACACTTGCCATGATTACTGATCAAAAGTATCGGTTTAAATGTTAATTACAAACCAAATGACATTTTCCTAAGCCTCAAAATGGTGAAGTGGACGTGTCCTTGTACATGTTAGCATTACTCTCCACCAAATAAAGGCTCTCTATCTAATTATGAGTAGAGTATCCAATCATATGCACACTTTCTCATGCACTATATGTCCCACAGAATATCGAGAAAGGCGCAAACCACTCTTTATATTAAGGGCTCTTTTGGCAGAGCTCTTAGCTTCTGATTCTCAAGGAGAATCAGTGAAGCTTTGCCAAACGCTGGTTTTTAGGAGAAGTGATTATTGTCTGATTCTGTGAAGTGATTCTCTGAAATAAACTAAAGGGCTGAGAGCTGAAAAAAGTTAGCTTCTCCTGATTCTGTGAAGTGATTCTCTATCTTGATTCTAAGAGTTTATCCTTAAAAATCAAAGAGAATCACTTTCAGCCACAGAACCACTTCACAGGAGAATTAAAGAATCAGGAGTGAACTAAGAGGCTGGGAGCTCTGCCAAAGGGGCCCTAAGCCTCTGGGATAACTTCTCATAAACAAACACGAATGCATATCATGGAGTTTGTAAACAATGCATTCTGATGATTCTACTTTCAAACTTTTTCATGTAAAGGCTACAAATGCAGTGTTTTTAATTGGAAGGGCTCTTTCATCGACGATTAAACTTTTTTCGCTGATCTCGCAGCCATAGTAGCGCAAGCACGTAGAAAGTGCCATATAGAAAGTAGCGAAGGCTCAAAGAAGCTCATGATCATATCAATATCCCATAGATGGACTCACACTGGAAGAAGCGAATCAGGTAGATGGCTTTATTGTGTAATTAAGAGGAGCGCTTCGACAGTTCATACTGCACCACCACACTCGTCATAGTAGTGAACAAAAAATTTCAGAAAAGTATCTGCATTATATACATTTGGAACATAAAAGACACGCTTTTGAATCATCATCACTGCTTTCTTCATTATTTTTGGTAACTTTTATTTCTCTTTATAGTATTATTATGCTAAGAGGACAATTTGTGAAATAGAACTGCTTTTATTGCAGTTTAGTAGCGTCCAGTTTTGTTTCTTTTTATGGCATTATTTTGTTACTAGGATTGAAGTTTTCAGTGTGGGATCAAGGACACATCTGGAGAAAATTGTGAAAATAAACAAAATAGCACTGAATAGAGTTTAGTAAAATTACAAATCGAGGAACGAACTAATCATTCAAGAAAAGAGTTCAAAATTTATTTTTTGTATTGAGCTCATATGGACCTAGGGAGTAGGCTAGTGGTACTACTCTAGCTAGAAATCAAACCAAAATGATTTTTGCAATGATGTTCCCAAGTATAGAAATCTAGGTGGCTTAACAAAATTTCCATCCGTATAGGTCGGCGATTCTCGACAATCATGCGAATGACCCCTTCCCAAGGCCGCACTCTGATCAAGACACAACTTTAGCGCGCGTGCAGTAAACCCTACCTAGGGTTTTAATTTCTATAATCTAATCAGCACAGGCTTTTAGGATCTGATTAAACTCTAAGCAATGATAGCATAGTTTTCCATGCAGTTATAACCGATCATGGTAATAAGCTTGCTTTGCAAACCGTCCATTGCATAAATCGGATCGAGTACACACTTTATCCTTTTTAAGCAGCTTGTTTCTTGAGCTCTCTAGACGCATGGACACGGTCTCTGCCCCCATTTGGCCTAGCTACATCGATCTTGAAGAACCCCATTGGCCATGCATCATGATCGAGCTTACGTCTTTCCATGGCTGCAATCTTGGAGAAAGAGGTCAAGTACACCGGCCAGCTAATGGTAATGCTGCACCAACTTGCAATACAATTTGCATCATGGATGAGGTGTCCCTAGGGTTATAAAATTGGCCATGCAAGTGGCGAGGGGAACGGCTAGCATGGCTCTACGTGTTCCTTCTTGGGTTTTCAAAACTTTGAGGCCGGCCGGCCATGGAAGGTCGAGCTGAAACCACTGGCCTCAGTGGTAAAATACCATATATTAAACGTGTCTCTTTCTGATCAGCCATGGAAAGGAGTGTGAATTGGTCAGGGAAACAAGGCCTCTTGCACATGCACCCCTCTCTTACATTGAGACGTGTGTTCATCGATCGATGCGTGGTTAGTTTTGTTGTACCCATGCAAATGCATCTGCATGGCTCATGCGTGCATCTATACAAATGATGAGGAGCTTTAGCTGGGTTTCATACATGGAATCTCCCTTAATTCTCCGTTCCCTAGATCGAATAATCATGCTCAAACCGGTGGTATATATCAACAAGCAAATAGCTAGATGCTTAACCTCCATCGATCAAGTCAACAACGCATGTAGTTGTTTTGAAAATGTGCATTGCATTTGGTTTGTGGTTCACCTAGCCTCTTTCAATGGAATTACGCAGTGGCTCGACGAGTTCATGAACATGCATAATCTATCTTGAGTCGTGTCAACTGATATTTTGGGCGCACCCCAACCTAACCTAATGATTACATTGATGATTATATACAGTTTTAGATTAACCTTTTAGATCACTAAACCAAAAGTCTAAACCCTAATCAATTACATAATTTGGTGACGCTATAACATTGCACATTGCCCTATATTTGGGGAGACCACAACCTATAGTGTGAAAGCCAAGGGCCTGCTACCTTAATTAGAGTCTAGTCTAGATAGTACAAAATAACACTATGAATTAATGTACATAGAATCGTGCCAACGCGGTATGTATGTGGGTACAAACTATAGCTTTCTACAGCTGTTCATCACCATCATCATACTAAGCACAAATCATGTACCGTGATCTTAGTTAATTAGTGCGCGTAATCTTCGAAATGAAATTTTAGTATGGTCTCGATGCTGATCGAAACGCGTCGCACCGAAAGAAGCTTATTTAGAGCCGTTAATTAATTGTTAATCTCGATCGCGTCTCAGGTGATGATGGTACGTGCTAGCTAACACGCGGAAGAATCTCTAAACTTTGGCTTCATGCATGGAATTGAATGAACGAAACAAAATACAAGGACAAAAAAAACATGTATAAAACTAACGAAATTTGGTTAGGTACGGGTGCATTACATCGAGATCTCTAAACAAATTAGAGAGTAGTGGAGCTAAGTAACTCAAACCACATTATGTATAGTATATTTTGACTTAAACTTTGCAGAAAGTCGCGGATCGACCATTTGCGATCAAGGTAATACATTTCAATATGATCAATTTGGCGATCAATCAATATAATTTATGTTAATTTTGTAGATAACGACGATGATGACACAGTCATGGTATGGGGAGAGATGGCAGTGATCGATCGATCTTCCGTGAGTGACAAGAGATTCGATCTCATGATGGATGGCACCAATTAAACAAGCCGGCCAGGAAGCTGCTTGGAAGTGCAAATGAAATTTGAACGTACGCTTGGATGAGCCTCCTCTCTTTGCGTGCGTGCGTTCGTAGGCTATCTGTCCACGTCACACATTTTGTGTTTGAGTAATTTTCTAATTCTTGATCATAGGTCGGCATATGGTCTTGATAGGATATATTTTTGCAGCTTCGGAGGAGACACAGTCGTAGTAGTGACTACTGAAGCTACTCGGTAGCTGCATGCTCGACCCATTCGGAGCTGGCCGGCCATCTTTCTTCTGTTACAAGTGTAAGGACTTTGTGACCATATTTACATAAGACTAACTATAATGTATGAAAATCGATAAAATGGTCGATGATGTAACATAACCGATTTAATTTGTTCCTTGAATTTTACTCGTCTCTTGCACGGTAGATTTAGTTAAAAAATCATACGTATCGCATCGTAAATTCAGACGTGTTTTTCTTTTTTGTCGAATTCAGCACGGAGCTTTTGAGTTGTGCCTTTCCTAATTTACAGGAGCCCGATGAGCGGCACCGACGGTCAACGAAACAGCTCAACACAAGTTGGACCGAGTGAGTTTAAATTTTGGTGGAAATTACAGAGAAATACAGCAAAAAAGGTGGCATGATCACCCTGGACTGAGATTGAGAATGAACGCACCAAAAACAGAGATGGTGCTGCACTGTAAAGTGCTCACCTCTAGATCAGTGCTAGTACACTAGTTGCTAGTAGTAGTAGTAGCTTTTTCTTCGATCGACTTGGGAATCGGTGATTGGCTGGAGGGCTCGCTTTGACAGCGTGGCGCTAGCTGGTGCTAGCTCTCGTTTGATACATATAAACTTCTTTTTTCACGATACACACGGTTTATGAATCAGCATGGCGAATCAGGGTTCCAATATTTGGATTTAATTTGTAGCAAAAGAGCAATCTTGGCCGTGGTCGGTGCTCCTCACCTAGTTTTTCCCCCTCGCTTGTCCAAACACTTTGCTTATTTTGACAAGAATCCGATTTTTAGTCCCTGTTTGTTTTCACCTATAAGAAGCAAACATTTTTCTTATTTCGATGGGAATCCGATTCTCTTGTAAACAACTTCACATGTTTGAACTATGAGAATTGAAAAGTAAGAATCGATGAAATCTTCGTGGTAATTAGAATAGTTAGATTTTCTAGTAAACAGTTCTCCCGTATGCAGAAATAAACAAGGCATCAGATTTTGAATTTGAGCAAGCTAACTTGATCAACACCGCTGAAATCCTATTTTCTTCACAACAAAAAAAAACTGCAATTTTCGCCACCCACAAGATCAAGAGCACCTCGATCTAAAAGCATGCATGCTATAGTTAACAAGTACCGAATGCCGGCCATCGATCAGAGCGCAACATGCAAGCATGCATGCACGCGCAGTTGCCGTTCGTTCGTAATTCGAACTCTACTAATACTTTAACGATGCGATCTCGATAGCAGTTGAATTTCTTTTTCAGACGGCCATCGATCGAGGAGCAGGAGAGCTCGCGTGCAGGGTGGTGGTGGTGGTGGTGGTAGCGCGCGGCGCGCGAGCGAGCGGCAGCAGGTCGTCCAACCCTTCTTCAACCTGCAGCCGCCTGATCCCTGACCTGCTGCTGCTGTTGGAATGGAGGATTAATGGAGGGCGGGGAATGGAATCCACGCCAAACAAGGGGCGGGCGGGTGGCTCATGTTCTCCACTGGCCGCGAGGGTATCACTGCATGTGTCTCTCGCTCTAGAATCTCCTTCTCTCTCTCTCTCTCTCTCTAGAGACTGGCCTAGGGAAAATAAATCAAATGAAATCCGGCCGAATTTTCGTCTTCCTCCAAGAACGAGAACGTCGCAATTTAAAAATTAAAACTGGGGAGTTGGAGTTGGATCCTATCAAATCTGCGAATAATTCTGCTGCTAGCTGATGCCCATTTGTTTGTTCAGTTCGAGTTGCTGTTGCTAGCTTAATGCTCCTGCTGCTTGTGATTCCATTCCGCTGTCTCTCTCTCTCTTGCTTTCTCTGTCATCATGTAAGTCCAGCCCATGCATCGCCTTCTCTCTCCTCGCTTCCTCTCTCCTTCACATGCGGCAGAGGTGAGCCGGCGCCTCAGCTGCCCAGTCACCAGTCAGTGTCACCACCACCATCCCCAGTGGGAGGGAGGCTGACCTCCCTTCTTCCTTCTTCCCCTATTTAAGCCCCCCCGAGACCAGACCCCCAACCCAGACCATCGACACACTTGCAACAGCAACACAAAGAGAGCATCTTCTTCTCCGACTCGATCATCAAACAACAATCCTACATACTCCAATCCAAGCTCTCATCGTCAGCCTCCGATATATCGAGCTTCATCATCATCATCAGCTTGTTACTAGATAAGAGCTCGAGCAACCAGCAGCTAGCTAGCAGCCATGGTGCTCGTCCCGACCGACCGCATGGACAGCCTCTTCTCGCCGCGTTGCGTGTGGGTGAACGGCCCGATCATCGTGGGCGCGGGCCCGTCGGGTCTGGCCGTGGCGGCGTGCCTGCGCGAGCAGGGCGTCCCCTTCGTGGTCCTGGAGCGCGAGGACTGCATCGCCTCGCTGTGGCAGAAGCGCACGTACGACCGGCTGAAGCTGCACCTGCCGAAGCAGTTCTGCGAGCTCCCGCGGATGCGCTTCCCGGACGACTACCCGGAGTACCCGACGCGGCGCCAGTTCATCGACTACCTCGAGGCCTACGCGGCTAAATTCGAGATCAGCCCGGAGTTCAACCGCACGGTCCTCTCCGCGCGGTTCGACGAGACGTCCGGGCTCTGGCGCGTGCGCGCCGCGGTCCCCGGGGTCCCCGAGATGGAGTACATCGGCCGGTGGCTCGTCGTCGCGACGGGCGAGAACGCGGAGAGCGTGGTCCCCGACATCCCCGGCCTCGAGGGCGCCTTCGCCGGCGAGGTGACGCACGTCAGCGAGTACAAGTCCGGCGAGACGTACCGCGGGAAACGCGTGCTCGTGGTCGGCTGCGGGAACTCCGGCATGGAGGTGTCCCTCGACCTCTGCGACCACGGCGCGCGCCCCGCGATGGTGGTGCGCGACGCGGTCCACGTGCTCCCACGCGAGGTGCTCGGGAAGTCCACGTTCGAGGTCGCGGTGCTCCTCATGCGCTGGCTCCCGCTCTGGCTCGTCGACAAGATCATGGTCCTCCTCGCGTGGCTGGTCCTCGGCGACCTCGCGAAGCTCGGGCTCCGCCGCCCCGCCGCCGGTCCGCTCGAGCTCAAGGAGACCCGCGGCCGGACCCCAGTGCTCGACTGCGGCGCGCTGGCGCGCATCCGCGCGGGCGACATCACCGTCGTGCCCGCCGTCACCCGCTTCAGCACAACCCACGTGGAGCTCGCCGACGGCCGCGTCCTCGACTTGGACGCCGTGATCCTCGCCAGCGGGTACCGCAGCAACGTGCCGCAGTGGCTCCAGGACAGCGCCTTCTTCAACAAGGAGGGGTACCCCAAGACCGCGTTCCCGCACGGGTGGAAGGGCCAGTCGGGGCTGTACGCCGTCGGGTTCACCAGGCGCGGCCTCTCCGGCGCCTCCGCCGACGCCGTGCGCATCGCCAAGGACCTCGGCAACGTGTGGAGGGAGGAGACCAAGCCCACCAAGAGGGCCGGCGCCTGCCACCGGCGCTGCATCTCCGTCGTCTTCTAATTAAAGCTGATCGATCGATTAATTTGTTCTTGATTCGTTGTTTCTTTTCTTTGTGAAAAAAAAAGTAGTAGAAATCAGTGAGTGAGTGAGTGAGCGGAAACGGTGTTGTGTGAAGCAGTTTAGGTTATACGTACGTGATCAGCATCGATCGCATCCAGTTAAGAGTTAGAAGTGGAGCCCTCCCGTCAGCGGGTGAAGTGAGTCGCTAAGGGCGCTAGCTTGGTGTACAGTAGCATCCTGTTGATGGAAGAAGAGGCTCTTTTAATTTGTCAATGTTTTAATAATTCGGTGACCTTCTTGTTCTCGTTTATTTTCTTCTTCTATACACTCTAGTGTAGTGAAGTGAAGTGAAGTGAAGTGAACTGCTACACTTTGCAGCGGTAGCGGGAGAAGGGTTTAATCTCCCTTGTAATGGTTTTTCGGTTCTCTTAATTTGTATGAACTTTACTTAAGAGTGAATTTACTCATTTTCCGGTAGCCCAGGTGACCCACGAGTCAGCGACTGCGAGGCGTAAGGCGGTTCGGCAGGTGATCTCGTTCCCCCCCACCCACCCACCCACACCCAAGGTAGAGAAGAAGAGAAATGTCCCTTTCAACCGAGGCATCGATCGATGATCGAGTGAGGGGAAACATGCCAGTGTGGTGTGGGTTGTGGAGGAGTTCCTGGGTCTTGTCCTCTGGTTGTCCCTCCCAAAGCAACTGGGGCTCCTCCTGGCGCCACGGAAATGATCAGATCCACAGACGAGATCTCGCTGCCGCACCGCACCACTACCTGCCCGCCCAAGATTCCAGGTTATTGGCGCCAAGTCAACCACCGCATCATCACTCACAGCGAGCTTAAAGAGACCTGCAGGTCGTTTGATTGTTGAAACCTGCAGGATGATGTGGCATGGGGCCATGGGAGACTAACAGCGCAAAATTAGTGTCTCCTAACAGATTCGGAATGCAAACTCTTTCAGAAATAGAACACGGTGATTATATTTGTATACACACATATATATGAAGATTAGGCACCTATAAGTGTCGCCACCTATAAAGTTCCTTAAATAATTTGTATCAACTTGCCGTTCAAAAAACGTCATTCCAACGGCCGGCTTCTTTGATTGATACGGTGCAGAAGAACTTGACTGTATGAACAACAACTCGAGCAACGAACATAATTAACGACTGTTCTATGATAATACAGCTAGCATAATTCCGATTTGGACACCTCAGACCATGCAAGAAATTTTTTATATTCATCGTTTTCCTTTTCACATCCGGGTGAAAAATATCTGGAAAAAGGAAAAGAGAACAGACCCAATGGTCTAGGGGGGATAGATAGGGTAGCACCATCGAGTGGTCGTCACTGTGGATCGATCAAGCTGGATGTGGGTTGTATCCCAGGTAGCCCTACTAGTTGGGAGTAGATGTAAAGGCCCCACTTGTTTGCAATAAAAAGCATTCCTAGGACTCTGCAGTTAAAACTTCAGTGTGATAAGTTCCAACTGATAAGGGAACGGCTAGAACTGGACTGGCAAGTTCATAAAACAGTGAATATTAATTAGTATTTTTGTATAAGGAAAGACAAAGGAAACCGTCATCACTCACGCTACCTGAGTTTTCTGCCTCTTCGCGCGATGTTCCAAATCTGTTTCATCCTCCCCGGTGTCGGCCAGTGGTGGTGATGGTTTGTGACACGATGCTGTGGTTTCAAAAAGGCGCTTGCTTTCGTTTGGAGGACTAGATCCATCACCCAGCTTTGAGAAAAAGTTCTGTTGCTGAAATGTATTAAGTTCCCCATCTGGTACCCAATCATCCACACTAATGACTGAGCACATCGAAGCAGCTGAACTCTTAAGCTCTGCCGGTGATGAAGCACGCACCTAAGTACAAAACGGCACTGTTATGTATGATACTTTACGATAAAGGATGAACTGTTATTAAAGTGAGAAATCATTTTATGCTTACTGCATGGATTAGGCGGTCGATAGGCTTCATGGTTACTGGTGTTTCAGCTCTACCATGTTGTAAAACTTCTGCTGGAAGCTCTGCTGTCTCTGCCCGAGGAAGTGCTGCTGGCATCAAAGAATTAGTTGTATAACCTTCTGATTCCACTGCTGCCCCGTTGTTTTGCTGCAATAAGGCAGAACAAGTACCAACGTTATCTGATGAAGTGGACTTCATAGAAACACAGGGTGAAGCAACTGGAACCACCTAGGAGTTGCCATCCAGTGGTGATAAAGTTGATCTTACATAACAGGGAGGAGGAGCAGCTTGTCCAAAACCAACCTTTTCAATTGATGATGGCAGTGTAGACATTGAAGCAGGGGGTGAAGCAACTTTTAAATCGCCTCTCTTGGCAGCAGTTGATGGAGATGTGGGTCTATCTGGAGCAGATGCTGTTGTGGTTCGTAACCCAAACATGGCAACGGGTGGTGGCAGTGTGGACTTAACTGAAGCAGAAGGTAAAGCAACTTTTAAACCTGGCTTGGCAATGGGTGATGACAAAGAGTATGAGGCACCTATAACAGCACCAGGGTTAGCTACGGGTGATGAATGTATGGGCTTACTTGAAGCAGAGGGTGAAGAAACTTCCACAGGGCTTTCCTTGGTAACATGTGGCGGTGTCCTGTAGTCCTGAAGCATATTGACCCGCAACAATTGCACTGATCCTGGCGATTTCACTGTGACACAAGAACTTTCTGTTCCTAGCAAAATGTTGGTATGGTTTTCCTGGGAAACTGCTGATGTTCTAGTTGTAGTGTTTGGCCTCAAATGGAATGCCAGAGGTTGCTCTGGCAGCTTTTGCTGGCTACTACAGGGAAAAAGGTAAAAGATTAAATGTAAAAAAGCCACTCCAGACTTAGTCTTCTAGAAGAACGTGAGGAATGAATAAAAAGAAACATTAAGGATGTATTTATTATTTGTAAATGTTTCAAAAAATCACAAGTTCAACATGATAAGACTGTATCAACTCTTAAAAGCGCACATAATATTTATACCAACCTTGAAAAACCAGTAGACCGTGCTGGATAACCAGTAACATTAATGGTTTGAGGATTCTCTTGCATAATCTGAGACTGCACTCCCCATTGAGCCATCTTTCTCCTGTAGAAACCAAGCACATTTTGTATGGCTTCTACACACATAGAGAGGTGCCCTCTCAAGTGCTCAGGGATGCTGTTTTTTTCAAGCTGTAAGAAGTCCAGTATGGTTCTGACCCTCTTATTCGTGTGTACATTAACTCTGTATTTTTCAGCTTCTTCTTTCGGTAGTGACTCGAACTTTTCCTGTACGTAAGATCAATAATAATATGAATGGATACAGATTCCCGGGGGGGGGGGGGGGGGGGGG
>BCLH01000863.1:113038-123570 GCA_001602315.1 Zoysia pacifica
AATTAATTTTAAATATAATTTAAATTCATTTAAAATTCAAATAAAATAAAATCCTTTAAATAATTCATAATTTTATTTTTATTATTGAAAATTATTCACGTCCCCAAATAGAAATTTTAAGGGTGTGACAGTTTATTAAAAAAATGCAATACTTTAGATATTTCGGTGAATAAATTTAAGTACTTTTAAAGTAAGTGACATGAAATCAAAATAAATTTTGTTTAAACAAAATAAGTACTGGCGCAGCTCTCCTGCCGCAGTGAGCGGTGATTCCATCTGCATGATTATCCTCGACGATGCTGATCGCACAGGAGCACACCTTTAATAAGAGATTTCTTCAGCATAGGAGTCCGCAAAGTAGCATGCTACCGAGATGAGCAATCGGCAATCGTTATACGACTTACAGAGCCAAGTAGCTAGGCGGTCGATGGGCTTCTTGGTCACCGGTGTTTTAGCTCTGCCACACACCCCATCCTCTGTTCGACTGGATGTCTGTAGCGGACCCATAGAGTCCGGTGCTATCAATTTACAGGGAGTGACCTGGTGATAGTCGTTGAAGTCATCAGGTGCTTTGGACTTCAACGAATCACATTGGGCGTAATTGGTTGTGTGGATATGATCCAACCAGGCTGACAGAATGCAATCTCTTGTTGTTTGAAAAGCTGGGCGACCAGTTTCTCTGATTGAGCAGATGCAAAAAGGTGACTCTCAGCTAGGCCACGTGGATACGAAAACGAAGTCCGTTCCTCGCGGGCCTGGCTCGCACAGCGCAGCATGTGAGTATTTAATGCACTTTTCTAACTCAAATACATGCAACCGATCACACTATACCAACCTGTCCTCCGTCATGTAAGAAAACCAATCAATGCAGCTTGTATGCGTGCGTTCTGGCCTCGCTCAACCTGGATCAAATTTTCAACCTGGCTGCGCAGAGCCGCATAACCAATCACGCCCATTGAGAACTGACTGGCACTAGCCCTGGATTCACAGCACTGGACACCAATGCGGACTTCACAGTCAACCGTTCGCTGATAGAATCCTTGGCTTATCAACGTCCGATTTCAAAGACTTCACTGACAGACACGGTGAAGGTGAACTGCAATCACCAAGCGTCCAAGCCCCAGCTTGGCAATGGGAGACTGCAACGTGGAGTTCAGCGAACCATAGGGTGATCGAAGCAACTTGCGCAATCCCTGATTTGGTAATCCACCTGGTGATTCGACTGAAAAACGGTGGCTTACTGCTTGAGGGCCGCTGCTATCAGTTTTCTGGTGAGCTTGTGGTGTTGTAGTGACTGACAACGTTCTGCCTTGTTTGGGAAGCACTTGCCCTAGAAAGATGGCGCGGCCGTTGCCGCGCCTGATTGCCCTTATTATTTGACTAAGCTATATAAAGCTTGGATCCATGTAGAATTTCAAAAATAATATTTTCTAGTAACTTAAACTCAAGAATGTCCTGTATACACACCATCAACTTCTGGCTTAATTATCTTTTGTGCAAAGACATTGTATGCAACCCAAAAAGGAAGAAAGGTTTCCTGGCTGAAAGTCATATGGACCTACAGATTATTCAAGTCTTTACTGGAGAGTGAAGACGCATCCTTCTTAGTGCATCTTCATAGGAAAAGATGAAGAGGCAAGAGTTACTGCCCCCACGGCTTTACAAATGATTTTAGAGAGGTTTTTATATTTAAATGTTTATTTACCATCAAGACAGAAAAATAGTCCTACCATGTTTCACATACATCCAGTTACAGGTAGGAGGGAGAGGTAATGAACAATCATAAGATATGTAAAACCTACAAGAAAAATTTGTCTAATACTTCGATATTTGAATGTAAGTTCTAAACCTAGCAGATCTATTGAAATTAATTCTGCAATGCTTTAATTTCTAAATAAAGTTTTGGATTCAAGCACAAAAAACATAGAGATCATGAATAACAATTACTTATATGAAAAAAGCAATGTAAAATTGTGAGTGGATACTCGGGATGCAAGCAACTACTCCCATGTCAACTCTCTCAAGCAGTACGTCGACAAACCTGCAGTGAAAAGAAAAGGAAAATTTGCATTAATGTTCAGGCTGAGCACACTGAGAAGTGACAAGCGTAGAAGTCAGAATAGTCATGTAAAATGAAAATAGATATAACACACAGTAAATAAGGTCAATCGAGACGTTCAGCTAAATTTCAGTTACCTTGACAGGGCAGCAACAAGGAGATTGTAGCATTGCGATAGATCCGTCACCCAAACCTCTCCAGGCTCATTCAAATGCCGTTGCCTCCTCTCTGTTTCAGAATACTATTTAGTAGGAGTAGTGGACACCCTGACAGTAACACAGTTAACCATTCAGAAACAAAAAACCAGTTTCCTAAAAAAGAAGAAGCATAATAACCTTGAGAAATCAGAAGGCAAGGCAAACCAACGAACTTGGGAGGTGGCGGTGCCGATGATACATGCAGAGTTGCGAAGAAGATTGGTACCAGAATGTAGAAGATCTGTATCTGCATAAGCATAAATTCTCATGGACAATTAATTAAACAGATTGTGGGCATTGGTTATTAGAGATGTGAAGCAAGAGGGATGAAAATGCCATGCGATGCTGATTCACAACTATGGCGCGTAGGCTCTTGGTTCTCCTCCAGTGATTCATCTGATCAGTTCCAGGGACCTGCGGACGCGGGATGAGAGGTCGTAGGAGTGCCATAACCTCGCCACCAGCCTGTGCACATCTTGTCCGCCGTTCCGACTCCCGTCTGCCTTCTTCGTCGGCATCGCTCTCGCCCGATGCCATGGGTCGTCCTCCATGATGAGCTGCAGGCGTCTACCTGATGGAGGGGGCCGGAGGATGCGGTGGCCTGAGGGAGGGCCGACGCCGAGGTAGATCCACGCCGGGGCTGGGGCTTCTGAGGCGAGGGGCGATGGGGCGGGCTCGGCTGTCGGGGCAGCGGTGTGTGAAACGGCGCTGGGGGCGGCCGAGGAGGGGGTGGGGAGCCGCGGAGGTTGGGGCGACGCGGGAAAGGCAGGGGCAACGCAGGAGGAGCAGAGCAGGGGGCAGCGCAAGCGGCGGCCGGTGCGGCGCGGGTAAGGGCGGGAGCGGCAGGACGGGCGGCGGGCGGAAGCCGCGGAAGGGGACGAGGAGGCGCGAGGGCAGCGAAGCTTTTGGCGAAAGCGCGGGAACGTTGATTCAGAAATGGACGGTAAGAAACAGTACGACGTGGCACGAAGTTAATGTGACGACGTGGAACGATAGTTGGCCGAGAAAGTGTGCCAACTTTCGTGTATTAGAGAAGATCTGCAGGTTGCTTTGGTTGGTTCCGCTGGCCCCTGCAAATAAGACTGCTAAAGCGTTACAGATATTTTTCAAATGTCAAAGGAAAATTACTCTGCATGTCGGTTGGTAAGTTTCTACATATCCACCTTTCCTCTATTTGGGGAAAATGCTTCTTTTCTGAAGAACTAGCATGAAACCATTAATAACAGCTTTGAAAAAGTTATCTCTGTGTTCATTTCTTCGTATCGAATGTTTGTAGGAAGTTGAGAGATGATACATGCTTAGAGTTAATCATAACCGTTAGTTTATCGCATCTTAACTGTTAAAAATAGGGAGGTATCTAATCATACTAAAATAGTGAACTTATCAAAAATAGTGGGCTTATCAAAAATAGTGGGCTTAGTAACAAAAATAATGGATGCGGTATCAATTCTTAAAAATCAGCGACTGAGATTAATTGATGACATGGAAGTACCTCCTAAGCACTATACTCTCCAGGAAGTTACTTAAAAAAAAGAATTTACAAGCTTTTACCAACTGAGAAGAAAATTGAATCTTTTGATGAACAAATCAACCGTAGAGCTAACCCACCATGAAGCAGCGTAGCGAACTAACCCTAAACAGGTACTCCCTCCGTTCTAAAATATAAATATTTTTAGGTTTAATCAAAGTCAAATTTTTATTACTTTCACAACTAATAATGTACTAGATCTCCCTGGCAAGTGTAGGCCTGATAATAGGTTTAAACCCGCTCCTCATCCACCCCAACCCAAATAAACTCAGTTATTGAGACCTGAGTCCGGTGCTATCAATTTGCAGGGAGTGACCTGGTGATAGTCGTTGAAGTCATCAGGTGTTTTGTGTAAACATGATTGGTTGCATTACGATGTACAGGTACATGTATATATAGCCGAGGCAGCATACAAGATGGGCCGGCCCATAGGCTAAGGCAAATACATGCTAACACTCCCCCGCAGTTGGAACGGTAGCTTTGTGGACGTTCAGACTAGACCAAAGCTCCTGGAACACAAATGTTGGGAGGCCCTTGTTGAAGATATTAACGTATTGAGATGTCGTCGGAACATAGAGTACGCGAACCTGTCCGAGGGCAACACGATCCCGAATGAAGTGCAAGTCAATCTCAACATGTTTGGTGCGTTGATGCTGAACTGAATTGGTTGAAGAGGTACACTGCGAAGTTGTCACAATAGACAATCGTCGCTCGCTAAAGAGGGTGGTGAAGCTCATACAAAAGTTGACGGAGCCAAGAACCTTTAGCGACACCATTAGCAACTGCCCGATATTCAGCCTCCACGCTGGATCGAGACACAGCCGGCTGCCGTTTGGATGATCAAGAGACCAAATTATCACCAAGAAAGACAGCATACCCAGAGGTGGAGTGGCGATTGTCAGGGCAGCCAGCCCAGTCGGCATCTGAATAAACGACCAAGTCTGAGAGCTGTAAGCGGTAGAGAGTGAGTCCAAAGGATAAAGTGCCCTGTAGATAGTGTAAGATGCGCTTCAAAGCAGCAAGATGAGCTTCCCTCGGATTATGCATGTAGAGGCAAACTTGTTGGACTGCAAAACTGATGTCTGGACATGTGAAAGTCAAGTATGGATAGCACCGGTCAAGCTGCGATACTGTGTCGGATCTGCCACAGGAGGACCATCACTGGACAACTTAGAGTGAATGTCGACAGGAGTGCTGCAAGGCTTGCAAGAGCTCATCCCTGCACGATCTAAGATGTCCAATGTGTACTGCCGTTGAGAGAGGAACAAACCGGTGGCTCGATGGCTCACAGAAACACCAAGAAAATGATGAAGCTGCCCCATATCTTTCACAGCAAATTCACGCTGAAGTGCAGTGATAATAAACTAAAGAAATCCAGTGGATGAAGCAGTGAGGACAATGTCATCAACATATAGTAGAAGGCATACAATATCGGAGCCCGGGTGGTAAGTGAACGGTGAAGTATCCAACTTTGCCTCAACAAACCCAAGAGAGATGAGATGAGAGGCAAACCTGCTATACCACACACGGGGTGCCTGCTTCAATCCATAGAGAGATTTATTCAGGCGACAAACATAGTCCAGATGAGAGGAGTCCAAAAATCTTGAGGGCTGCATGCAAAACACTGTCTCTGTTAAAGTGCCATGTAAAAAGGCATTTTTGACATCAAGTTGATGAATGGGCCAGTGTTGTGAGAGCTCCAGAGAGAGAGAACAACTCAAACTGTGGCCGGCTTAACAACTGGACTAAAGGTCTCATCGAAGTCAATTCCTAGTCGTTGAGTAAATCCTCGAAGTACCCAACGGGCTTTGTATCGATCGAGAGAACCATCAACTTGCAGTTTGTGATGAAAAACCCATTTACCTGTGACCACATTGACATCAGAAGGTCGAGGCACAAGTGTCCATGTGTTGTTGGCAAGAAGAGCATCAAATTCTGCCTGCATTGCAGTGCGCCAGTTGGAGTCCGACATAGCATCCCGGAAGTTCCGAGGCAAAGGTGACAGAGGTGTCACATGAAGGTTGAGCCGATCGACCGAATGTGCGAATCTAGACTTGCCACGGGTTTGCATTCCATGGTCATTGTGGACAAGGGGAACGCACACAGTTCTGGTGGAGACGTTGCGACCGGTTCCGCTGGCAACAATCTGCGTAGGGCAGGGGCAGCAGGACCGGTAACACCAACCGTTGGCGGCGAACGACCGGAGGCATCCAGCAGGTGCAGCGTGGCCGAGCCATGGACGGACGCAAGTGGCACATTGCCAAGCATGGCAGGGCCAGACACAGCGATGGAGGGCGACGCTGTGCCATGCTCATCGGGGTCAGCCGGCACAGTGCCATGCATGTCACCCGGGGACGGCACAACGCCAAGCACGTCCAGCACAGTGCCATGCACGTCGCCAGGGGACGGCACAGTTCCATGCACATCACCGGGAGATGGCACGACAGGAGCTTGCGACAATGAACCTGCATGACGAAGACAAACTCCAGGGGGCACAGTGGCATTGTCAAAATCAGTAAGGAAATCCAGAGTGGTAGACGCCATAGGTATGGTGGACATGTCTGTGAATGGAAATGAAGTCTCATCAAATTCAACGTGTCGTGAAATAATGAGACGATTTGTATAAAGCTCAAGACACCTATAACCTTTGTGTTCCGAAGAGTAACCAAGAAATACACATAGAGATGAACATGGAGAAAGTTTATGAGGGGCTGTGGAGACCATGTTGGGCTAACATGCACACCCGAACACACAGAGATGTTCATAGGAGGGTGGAGTGGAGAAAAGGTAGCTATATGGTGTGGAGAGATTGAGAGTTTTGGTGGGTAGACTGTTGAGGAGGTAGGTGGCAGTGTGGAGCGCTTCAATCCAGTAAACTGGAGGAAGGCTGGCTTGGAATAGGAGGGATCGAAGGATATTATTGATCGTTCGAATCGAACATTCAGCCTTGCCATTTTGTTGAGATGTGTAAGGGCAGGACATGCGCAACAGTACACCATGAGTGGAAAAGAAATGACGGGCAACGAAGTTATCAAACTTCCTGCCATTATCACATTGAATACTTTTAACAGTGGTGTTGAATTGAGTGCGCACATAGGAGAAAAAATTTGAAATGGCAGTGAACGTGTCCGACTTAAGGCAAAGCAGGAAAGTCCAAACATAGTGACAATAATCATCGAGGATAACAAGATAATACTTGTAACCAAAAACACTCACAACTGGAGAGGTACACAAATCACAGTGTATTAAATCAAATTTATTAAGAGTTCTAGAGCTAGAGGAACTAAAAGGCAAGCGCACATGGCTGCCAAGTTGATAAGCATGACAAATGTGTTCTAGATCATCTTTATTTGAGGAAATAGCACTGGAGCTAATGAGCTTGGAAAGAGCTTCACGGCCAAGGTGACCAAGTCGGCGATGCTAGAGGGAGGTGGGAGCAGTGACAAGGGCAGTGGTGCTGGTGGAGAACGGGTAGAGGTCGCCGGAGCTATTGCACCTGACGATCACGCTCTTGGTTCGCAAGTCCTTCACAGAAAGACCAAATGGGTCAAACTTAATGGAACAATTATTATCGGTAGTGAAACGGCGAACAGAGATTAAGCTCTTGATGATGTTAGGTGAAACTAAGACATCATTAAGAGTGAGGTTGCGTGAGTGGGAGGGAAAAACATAAGACCCAGTGTGAGTGACGGGTAGCAAGGCTCCGTTACTGACAATGATAGACGAAGGTGTGTATGATGAAAGTAGGGAGAGAGTAGAGAGAGTACCCACGTCAGAGGTCATGTGTGAACCGGCTCCCGAGTCGACGTACCACTCGGATGGCGTTGATGGAGGAGTCAGTGTCATAGTGTTGAAAGAACACGCAAGGGATGCTTCATCCCAGGAGCCTCCTTGCACTGGAGGTGGAGGTGGTGACGCATAGTGCTGCTGTGGTGGTGCTCCCCTGTAGTAGAGGCCGGGGTGGCCGAAGGTGGGTGCAGTGTAAGCACCATCAGGGCACCGTCATGGGGCCACATCTGCAGCGTGCCTGCTCATGGATGGGCAAAGGACGGGTGTGTGATAGGAACAACTGCAGAAGTTGATGATGAGCCACCAAGAGCGCCGTTGCCAGTGGCGGTGTTGGATCGGCCACCACAGCCGCTGCGATGATTGTTGTTGCGTTGACTGCTAGGGTTCGGAGGCGGTGCAGGAGCAGGACCAGCGGGGCGGGCAGGTGTAGTCGTGGTGGCGACCATAGCAGTCGGCGGCGACAGAGGAGCAGCTTTAAGTTCAATCTCTTCTAGCAGTTGATGGTTGCATGCCTCATCAAAAGATGGAAATGACCGCAGCATCTTGAGGTTGGACACCATCTGTCAAAATTTACCATTGAGACCACGGAGAAGCATGAGAACCATTTGACGGTCACCAATAGGATCTCTAAATTCTCCAAGTGAGGTGGCCATTGATGCCAGCCGACTACAGCAGTCGGTGATGTTCAAGGAGCCTTGGCGAGGATTCCAGAACTGGGTCTCAAGGAGAAGAGCACAAGATTCACAATTGTTGAGAAACTTGTTCTCCAGAAACTGCCATGCACCACGAGCTGAAAACTTGTGAATCATCAAAGATTGTTGCAAATCGTTGGAGACAGTGTCGTAGATCTAGGTGAGCACCGTGCAATCCATCTGAACCTAGACATTGCGATCCATCCGATTTTCATGAGAGAGAACGTGCGGGGTCAAAGCATACTTGCCGAGCACGAGGAGAACCAGGCCACGCCATTTGCTGAAGTTGTTGGCCGAGTGCTCCAATGTGACTGGGATCAGGGCTTGCACGTTGATGACAACAGTAGCCTGCACCCACAGGGCTTGGTGCGCGGTTTCATATGTGTCGAGACACACGATCTCCTCGACAAGGCGCGGAGTGTCCTCGACGCAATGCATGGTGTCGTCGACTGCCTTGCCGGTGCCAGTGTTGGCTGCGGCCATGAGTGACGGCAGCAGATGGAGGCTCAGCGGCTGCAACTTGATGGAGAGCCAACAAGTGCAGGTGAGCGATGGTGAGGCGCTGGCGATCAGATACAGCGACAGAGTCTGGTGATGAGATCAGCGACAGAGCAGCGACCGGATCAGCGGTGGCGCAAAGTGGGCGGCGGCTAGGGTTAGCAGCACCGGAAAGAGCGGAAGCGGTGATTACAGATGGTAACGCGAATTGATACCATATAAACGTGATTGGTTGCATTACAATGCACATGTACGCTCACAGCTACGGCAAATACATGCTAACACTTTGGACTTCAACGAATCACAATGAGAACCAACTGGCACTAGCCCTGGATTCACAACACTCGACACCAATGCGGACTTCACAGTCAACCGTTCGCTGATAGAATCCGTGGTTTACCGACGGCCGATTCCAAAGACTTCACTGGCAGACACCGTGAAGAAGGTGAAACTGCAATCACAAGCCCCGGCCTGGCAACGGGAGACTGCAACGTGGAGTTCAGCGAACCATAGGGTCACTGGCGTACCCATCGGATGGGTCAGATATGTCACAACATATTTAAAATTTTTAACTCAAATTAATTTTAATGCATATATCAGTTAAAGTTTTAATTTTAATAGATATTTAAATAGTAAATATAAATATCTCAAAATATTGTTATATATGTGTACTAAATTTTGTAGTGACGACAATAATTAAATTTTAGATATAGATATAGGTCTACGTTAGACTATTATTTTTTACTTGAGTCTCTAAATTAATGTTTACGTATTCGGTTTAGGTATCTGTTAGCTGTTTTACCTAATACCTTTTTTATTCAGATGTTGTTGCTCCGCTATGATTTTTAACATCAAATAAACTTAGTTTTATTGAAATCTTCAAGCAAAATATATAAAACATTTAATTTTTAATAGCAGAATACTCGACAAAAGGATAGAATTTTTTATTTGTAGTGATAGAATATTTAATGTTTTTTAAATTTTTTTTTACTTTTAGTGACTGACACTGCGTTTATATTTATTGTTGTCTTCGTCAGTATAGCTGTAAAAAAAAAATTTGACATACACTTTGTAAAATCTCAGGTAGGTCACTGCATAAGGTGAAGCGACTTGCGCGATCCCTGGTTTGGCAATCCACCTGGTGATTTGACTGAAAAACGGTGGCGTATTCCTTGAGGGCCGCTGCTGTCATCGTTCTATTGAGCACTTTTTTTATAATGATAACAGTGTACCTTTACTTCAACAGAAGCTACAACTCATTATTATAAACTTCAAAACAGAATCAAATAGTGTTCATGACATCGTATGACCATAATGAAAGACTACTAAAAGCAAAAAAATTTTTTGCTAAATCTCAATCTATGGTCAATGAAGATCTGCATTGCTGTCGTCTCTAAATTCTGACACGCGACCTTTAATATTTCTTTGTTCTCTTCCGTCTTTTTAAGTTGACTCAAAAATAGGGTTAATAAGTTTCCCTATAAAGTATCTGCATATAAGTTTTTGTTGGAGTCTTATTAAACACAAATTTCTGCTAAACCATATTGCCTAGCATAAAGCCGATGCCCGAACTAGTAGCTGTTGTTTAACTTTTTTCTTAAATTATTTAAACACATACCAAACATATGTTCTATATTTAAAGGTGGACTGATCCCAAAGGTAATATGAACAAATTCCAAAGAAACCTTGCATTATGACAAGTAAAGAAAAGGTGGTTAATAGTTTCATTCATCAGACAAAAACTACACAATTTACACCCATCCCAGTTT
>BCLH01000864.1:0-23024 GCA_001602315.1 Zoysia pacifica
AGAGTCCCTCTGGACTCCTCTTAGAGAGCTACGGGGTTATTCACAATGTGAAGTTAATCCACGAGAACCTTGAGGCCATCCTGGAACTTTATGTATTTGAAGTTCTGAATTTTGATTTGCTCATAGGACATCCTTTTGAGAAGCTACTTCTTGATGTCCCAAAAGAAGGATACCTCAAGTTTAAAAAATCTCTTGACCACCCCTATCGGTAGGGCACAAAACAAAATTGCAGAGATTGAACCCAAGGATGAGCCGGTGCAGGAAGTGAAAGCTGTTCTTCCCTTTGAACCCGATGAATCCATACTTGAAGAGGACTCCAGTGAGTTCATCCAAAAGGAGGATGATTTGGGGAGGTCGTGGAACCATCTGAGGACGAACTGCCCCCACAGTAAGCTTCATGACCTTTGAAGTCCCCAAAAAGGTAATGGTTGTGATTGTATGTTCCACCCCAAAAATCTCTACAACATGGTAGGTTTCCTCGATGGATGACAAAGGATGATCCCAAGAAGAGGAGTTCTAGGCGTCGGAGGACTAAGGCCACGGACTAGTTAGAGAGTCCATAGGACTGTCGGTACTATTAAGGGGGTCAAGTCATTTGTCTCAGTTCATACAAGTTTTAGAGGGTATGAATGCTCTTAGTTACCTCAGACGGCACCAAAGATGGAAGAGAAAGTGAAGTAGAAGTCAAGACGAAGACCGAAACTCAAGTTCAGTTGTAGAAGCAGTCATCGGATAGTCCGGCGAGGTCACCAAACAGTCCAGTGAGCCTTGAGGAGCGAAGTCCAGAGAGAGGTGCTCTCTGGATTATGTGGAAGACATCACTGGACAGTCCGATGGTGCAATGATCGGACAGCTCGGTGAGCCAGAAGATGAAGTCCAGAAGAGGTATCTCTGAAAGTACAAAAGAGAAGGTCAACGGATAGTCTAGTGAAGGTATGCACCGGACAGTCTGATGTCATATGGAATGGATTCTACAGAGGTTATTCCCTGGTCTGCAAGAAGACAAGGTCATTAGACAGTTTAGTGGTTGCAGTCACCAGACAGTCTAGTGATTGGTAAAAGCAGATAGCTTTATGACATCACATTTCAACGGTTGTTTCTAGGCTTAGAGCCTATTTAAACCGTGGAGGGGGACGTTTTGTAGTGTACCTGAGGTCTGAATTGCTGGAGCAAACTTCTGAGAGGCCAAGTGACACCTTCAAGAGAACACAAGACAAGATTGGAGATCTTTGGTTCTAGTTGGAGAGTGATAGGGAGCATTCATATACTTCTAAAGCCTGTGAGGCTTGGGAGGAGTGATCTTTGTCTATTACTCTTGGTCTTGGCAGGTTAGACTAGCTAGGAGTCGGAGTTCGAGCTTTCGAGAAGATTGTGAAAGACGACGCCAAGTTTGTGAGCGGTTTCGGGTCCACCGCTCAAAAGAGACACCAAGAGTGAGCGCCCGAGCCTTGGAGGGTTGCTCTAGTGCTTGGGTATTGTTTGCTATAGCCGAGGCACCGGTGACTTCACTCTGGGAGTGAAGCGTACCCTTGTAAGCATTGTTCTGGGAATGACGGGAGGGACCGAGACTTCGACGGGAGTGGTCCAACGAGGATTAGAGGAAGGCACCTACCTTCCAAGACCTCGGGTAAAATCACTGAGCATTCTCTTGACTCTCTTTACTTTCTGCATTTCATATTGTTGAGTAGAGTTATAAGGCTGCTGTGTGGTTCCTCTTGGTGGCTATTGTGCTAGTGCTTGCTTGTTGTCTACTTATCACTTGCATTGTTAGAGGTCTTAGCCTACTAAAATTGTGTATGGATTGAGACTTGTATTTTAAGTTTGTAGTGAATTAAATCCTATAAGTCCACCCCCCCTTCTTATTGTCCTTGACCCTTACACCCACGACCTCCAGTTGAGTTGAAAACTCTTCCGGCTGGCCTGCATTATGCTTTCTTGAATGGTGACTCGGAAGCCCCTGTCATCATAAGTGACAAGCTTTCCAATGAAGAAACGATGAAACTAATCACCATTCTAGAAAAGTATCACTCTGCTCTAGGCTACTCATTGCAAGATATTAGGGTAGGAGAATAAGTCCAACTCTTTGTACTCATCGAATCCCCTTAGATCTGACTTGTGCACCCTCTAGGGAACCTCAATGAAATTTAATAATTCAATGTGGGAGGTTGTCAAGAAGGAAGTCTTGAAACTCTTGCACGCCGTGATCACTTATCCTGTGCCTTATAGTGAGTGGGTAAGCCCAATTTAGGTTGTGCCCAAAAAAGGGGGTGACGGTCGCTAAGAATGAGAGGAATGAGCTTATCTCTCAGCGAACCATCACATGATGGAGGATGCGCATTGACTACCAAAAACTTAACAAGGCTACAAAAAAGGATCACTTCCTTTTGCTTTTCATTCATGAAATATTGGAGCGACTGGTGAAGCATTCTTACTTTTGTTTCCTTGATGGGTATTCAGGATATCATCAAATCCCCATTCACCCCATTGACTAAAGCAAGACCACATTCACATGTCCATATGAAATGTTTGCATATCGGAGGATGTCGTTCGGAATATGTAATGCGCTTGCATCATTCCAACAATGCATGATGCCCATCTTCTCCGACATTGAAGAAATCATGGAAGTTTTCATGGACGACTTCTCAGTCTATGGAAAAACATTTGATCTCTGTTTGGAGAATTTGGACAAGGTCTTCGAACGATGCCAAGAGAAGGACCTTGTGCTTAATTGGGAGAAGTGTCATTTTATGGTCCGAAAAGGCATGATTTTCGAACACTTTGTGTCCGAACATGGCATTGAGGTGGACAAGAAAAAGATCGACATGATTGAACAACGGCCACCTCCTACCAACGTGAAGGGAATCCAGAGTTTCTTAGGCCATGCGAGGTTCTATAGATGATTCATTCGAGACATTTCTCAAATCGCCTTCATGAATGCTGATGTATCCAACTGTCTGTAGAGGTAGGCGGTAGGTGGTGAACAGCCATGTCCATCTGTTGTTATCCTTCGCGTTCGGGTATGATGTAGGGCCTGTTAAAGATAGTGCACTTTGGCTTATTAAACCAAGTCAGAAGGCATCACCCCGGTAGTGCCTGGGTACGTCTGGAGTTAAATCCTAAAACATGTTTAGACTAGATAATGCATAGATTCATGAGACTAATTTAGGAAATACAAAAGAAACTACACTTGTCCATATGCTTAGCACTCATTTGTATTTAGAACAGAGTAGAGCAGTAATATGATGTGTGTGTCCACTATCACGTTCATATATGCTTAACCCTATTTTGAACTTAGTTATTTCAATATGAGAAGTGTCGATGCCTCAATTTCCACCTCTCGAACAGGCGTGGGCCGAAACTACAAATTCTTGAAGACCTTCTTGGGCCTCGGCCCAGTTAGGAGCAACCACCGGAGGAACGCCTACTCACGACGCCACGACACAGCATTCAAAGCACGGTTAATGGCTGGGTAGTTACTGCTAATAAAAGAGCCGTTACACTTAACGGGCCTGCTCATGTAATTAGGAATAGGTGTTACTGGTATTACGATGCGATAAATCGTAATTACTACGGGAGGGCTGCCCTCTCCTGCAAATATGTAACCTGTCCAACCGGACAGGACATCTGATTCTAGACTAAGAGTACACGCACTCACTAGATGTAGGGTTGTTATCCTCCGGGAGGCCCAAACTAGTCTAATCCCCTCGTGTGAGTTCTCTTTGAGATTAGCTTCACGTTACTTACACTCTCGACCCTATTCACAATATCTACCAATCTTGATCTCATAGATCAGACGTCGACAAAGGCGCGCAAGGTAGGGGGCGTGAGGTGAATCTAGTCTGAACTTTATCCATGGTGTTCTCAAGCAACCTTGTTACCACGTTCCATTTTAGAACATTGGTTTCCATTGCCGATGAAGAAGTTTCTTTGGCTCATCCGCCAAAGTTCCTCGAGGCTTTCTCTCAAATCTCATTTGAGATGCCTACTACGTTTGAGATTCCGAGTGTCAGCTCGGGTCCCGATCAAGCGTTGGTCCTTCCAAGGATCAAGTGAAGAAGCTACCAACACAGTCGAGAATAATTCTCAATCTTGTCAACGGCAAGTTCCCAGGGTTGGAGCTGGAATGCTATAAGTCCAGCAGAGACAGCAACAATGACTGCATCGACGACGACTTCGGGCCGGATGAAGAATATCCCTCGATCATGGGATATCTAGAGTGAAACCACAACATCGAGCTGCGACAGATCAATGTTGCTAGGAAGAATAATCCGGCACCCTCAGTTGGATCGTCAAGCCATCTTCCCACCATTGATTCTAGTGCAGCAGAGAAGACCAATTTGTCGGGCCCTCCGGTAAGAAATTTGCAAACTAATTTTGAGGCTACTCGTCTCCAAACAATCCTCGAATGCATGTAGCATTTAGTGGCTGATGGTTTGGCTCTGACGCCATTGGTTCAGCAAGGGTTGGTGAGTGATGGCCGTATAGGTCACACGTCGCCATCAGGCCAAAATCAGCCCAAGGCTTCATGCCGGGCGATTCCCGTGGAGGACCATCCTCCCGAAGAGCTCCTTCTAGTTCGGTTACATCTCCCCATTAGGGACATCGTCTCTCTATCAGAGATTTATAGCATAGTCTAGACAGGCAACGAAGTCAGAGGGGCCATACCGGTGAACATCCGCGCAGGAATGACGCGCACAATGATATCGATGCCAACAAGCGTCGTAGAGAAGCAGCTGAAGTTGCTCCTCATCGGGTTCGATCTAGTCGGAGCTCGTTCAAGGCTCTTGCCCCAAGTCTACGACAAGTTTGGTGGCCTAAGAAATTTAAGCCAGGACCGATCGAAAAATAAGATGGATCATCTAATCCTGAAGAATTTCTTTACCCTACTCCATAGTTATTGAAGCTGCTGGAGGCGACGATAGAGTAAAGGCTAATTATCTGCCTACTGCTCTGTCGGAATCAGCTCGTTCATGGCTGGTCAATCTTTCTTAGTCCACTTTCCAGACATGAGATCAACTATATGCGACCTTCATTCGGAATTTCTAGGGGACCTTTGAAAGGCCCTCGACGGCAAAAACTTTTTGTACCATCAAGCAAAAGCCCGATGAGAGTCTTCGTGACTATGTGAGTGGTTCTGTCAAACGAGTAATTCCATGCCTCATATTGAAGATCTTGAGGTCATTATTGCCTTCAGAGAAAGCGTATCTGATGTCTACTCCGCAGAAAGGCTTGCCGTTGTGGAACCAGAACAGTGGGCCACCTCTTATCAATCGCCGAAACCTGCATCAAAGCATTAGAAGCTCGAGCCCGGATCACTAGAGAAGTGAAGACTAAAAGCTCCCGCAAGAAGTCTAATGATCGGGAGCTCAACGTTGCCAAGCGAGAAGGAGGAGAGCGTCTTGAGAAAAAGAAGAAGCCCTTCAACAAGCCAGAAGATGCTCAAAAGTGGTGCCCAGTTTATCGATCAAGGTATCACAACTTCACTGAGTGCACTTTTTACACTGAGCAAAAGAAGGACACTCTCAAACCTCCAGCAACACCCCGACTGGAGGCTCTGGCCAGGGGTCGTCGGAGAGCTGAAGAATATGATGAAGAGTTCCCAGAAGTCAATATGATCATTGGTGGAAGCACGACAGTTCCGTCCAAGACTCAATACAAGAAGTATGAGCGAGAAGTGCTTAATGTTGTTCTCGTTAGCAAGAAGATGCGGTGGCATGAAGTCCCGATCATGTTTGGTCCTGAAGATCACCCGAAGATAGAGTTGTCAACTAGGAACCTACCATTTGTGGTCAAGATCCTCATTCATCGGAGCAATGTTGCAAAGACTCTCATTGATACATGTGCGGCCTTAAACCTCCTCATGAAATGTATTTACGAGGAAATGGGTTTTCGTTTGTCAGCATTGCAGCCCGTGGATGAAAGATTCCATGTGATAATTCTAAGGGTTTCATCAAAACCCTTGGGGAAGATTGATCTGACCGTTGCTTGCAGTCATGGAGATAACAAGCATTGAGATTTCTCACCTTTGAGGTGGCGGGTTTTGATTCAGCATACAACAGCATCCTCGGGAGGCCTTTGCTCTTGAAGTTTATGGCCGCTGTTCATTTGGCCTATGCAAGCATGAAGATGCTAGGGCCCTTGGGGGGTCAATACAATCGTCTCTGATCTCAAAGAGGCGGTCAAGTGCGACATCAACTCGCTGGCCCGTGTGGGTCATTTCACGAAAGGAGTTCTAGAGGCAAGTTCCTCCAAATAGCCCCATACAGATGGGATGAGTTTGACTAAAGGAGAAACGAAATAGTATTATTCAAGCACAGGAACATACTATTTGCTACTTCCTTCAAGTTAGTAATCTGCCCCAGCAACTTGGCACAATCAGTTGCTTGGAGATTAACTTTCTTTTCAGCAGCATCAATTAAACATTCAGCAGCACTGCAAGACTCTCCAACTTGTTTCTTCAAAGCATTTGATAGTTTTAGTACGGCTTCCTGAACAGAAGAGAAGACTTCTTGTCGATCACCCTGAGTAGCATCAGCAACATTTGTCTTTGTTGAAGCAGCTGCAGAAGACACCTTGGAAAACCTATGTTGACAAACATCCTGTCAGAATTCAGATCTACAAGGAATAACCAGAATAAGAGGCTTACTTCAGATTGACAGCCTTGTTCAGCTTAGGCTGTTTGATGATCCTCTTTGAGCCTTGCTCTTCCTCCTGATCAAAATGGCGAAGTCCTTTATAAATAGAATTGAAAACTTGTTTGAGCGGGACCAAATGTCCTCGAAGGTAAGGGCTGCTTGCCTCAGTTTCATTGTCTGGGTTGGCCAACAAGCGGGAGCGTTTGGTAGACCCTAATTGCGCTGGATGTGGAGCTGACGGAACTAGAGATTGGGCTGGTGTAGAGCCACTGGATTTTGGTGTAGTCACTTGGGGAGTATTGGAGCTAGATTGAACAACCTCTTTCGGAGTAGCAGAGGAGTGACTTGCAGAGGCACATGGAGCCTGCATCTCGTTTGACCTCATCTCTACATTCTCTTCGGGAATAACTGACCTTTGCTCTCCAGCTTCTGCCCCAGGTTCGGCAACCGATGATGATTCATTTGTTGTAAGCTCTGCAGCCTCTTCGGGCAGATCAGGCAGAGCTTCAGCTTGAACTGGGACGGTAGCTCCTCCTAGATCTGTATTCTTGTTGGTCTCATCTTCCTCATCATCATCATCGAGGACCATTTCAATATCATCAGTGCCAAGGGCTAATCTTCCCTGTATTTAAAGTTCAATACTCAGAACAATGAGAAACAAATAAGGTGACAGGAACCAATTGATACCTCTGTAGGAGGATTCGCTGTAGAAAAGGGCGGAGGAAGGTCTTGTGGCCTGGTAACCTCATGTGATTTTAAAATTTCCTTCAAGCGGGTCACAACCTCCGTTTTTGAAATCTCTGCAGTTTATGAACACACCAACATGTTAGCCATCAAACTACATATGAATCACATCAGTAATCAGAGATTACCTTCAGGACGAGTTCTGTTCTGATCTTGAAGACTGATGTAATCAAAGGCCAAGGGTTGTCTTGTTGCAAGTGGGATCACTCGCCTCTGAACAAATTCATCAACAATAATTTTACCATTCAGACCTTTGCTCTTGAGCATCAGGATCTTCGAAAGAAGAGCCTTGATTCTGTTGGGCTGGTTCGGGAGTACATTCACATCTGGGGTGATAACCGGCATCAGGTATTTCCCCTTTACCGAAGACTGAGTAATTATCTCCATGAGGAACCATCTATGATCAGTGTCCTTCCAACTCTTCCTGAGAAACAGTTCAATGTACTAATCCTTACTCCTCAAGGTGAAACCTACCGAGAATACCATCACCTGATCTCTGTAATAAAAGGCTGTATACAGAGACCGCTAGAGAGCAAGATCCGATTCAATCCCCAACCAACATTCACAGAGCATCACAAATATGCTTAAAGAAGCTACGGCGCTGGGCTTGAGATGAACAAGCTCTATTCTGTAGGTTTGGCAAATGGACTCAAGAAATTTGGAAGCAGGAACGCAAAACTACAAAGGAGATGTGCCTCAAAAACTGTTAACTGCTCATCTGCTGGCCGGGCAACATCTTTGATCTCTGAAATTTCAATCACGATATGGCTAGGGATGATATCTCGCTGGTAGAGTTTAGCCAACCTCTTCTGGGTCATGGTGGATGTCTTCTAGTACATCGTCTTCACTCTTTCATCCCCGGTGGCAAAGCCTCTGCGTGCTGGAGGTGGAGACATGGATGAACTGACAGATTCTGAAGGCTTGGGCGATGATATAACCTAGAAGATGATCTGAAAGCAGCAGAGAGTAGCGCTCAACTCAGAGAAGCAATGGCGGTGTCGGAATCGCGACAAGAAGAATGGGGAACGGCGTTGAGGGAGTGGAGAATCCTTCTCTTGTTCAAGGCCTAATAAAGGCACAACAGTGTTGGTTACCAGAATTTGAACCGACAGGCTTCTCACGAAAGGAAGCTTGATGGCCTGAACAGCCTTCAGCCCGATGATGAGTATCAGAAACGCCCAATGTGCCTAACGCACGCAAGGGGCTCACCTACATCAGTGCCCAAACACCCGATGTGCTCAACGTAATAATTGGGTTCGGCGGCACTCTTCCTTCACGCCCGATGTGCTCAACGCATGCAAGAGGCTCATTTACAACATTGCCTGAACACCCGATGTGCTCAATGCGCTAGATCGGTTCAGTCGAGCATAACCTTCACACCCGAAGTGCTCGACGCACGTAAGGGATTAGGTTATTTAATCATAAACCCCCGAAGGGATTGATCCCGAATACAATCAGTTAGGCAAACTACCGTTGTGCTAATGCACTAAGGAAATTTAGCCCGAACAAGTTCACATTTGGTGTTCCCAGAGACGATTTCATAGAACATATCCAAATACCGAAGCATTACATATTTTGGAATGAAGGAAGCTTCACAAAAGACGGAACAAGACTTCTTTACAATGTTACTACTATGATTACATTATTGGTCCAAGAACTCCAGTTAAAAAAAAAACTAAATCTATTCAAGCTATGGGAAGGCGAAGCTATCATCTCCTTCCCTGTCGTCCTTGGGTGTGGTCCCCTTCTAGTCACCAGGGTTGGGAGAAGACTCCAGGAGACCAACATGCTCTTGGTCGGCCACTTCTTCCTCTTCCTCTATCTCAAAGGAAATCATCGAGGAACGATGTCCTGGCTGAGAGAACACCAGAGATGGCTTCTCCGCGACCTTTTCCTCCTCATCGTCTTCAGAATCGCTCAGGACCACTACCTCTCCAGGTTTCGGTACCCTTCGGAAACCTTTATTCTACTCAACATGAAGACGCCGAGCAAACTCAGCATCCCCTGAGGTGTCGGGATCAGCCTCTAAATCCACAACATCTTGGTCATCCTCATCCATCAGTTCAGGAAACCCACCAGGAGGGACTTCGTAGATCTCCTCTGTGGTGGGTAACCTCGGAGAAGGAACACGATCCGCTGGTTCCCCCTGTGCAGTAGGCTGGAGGTACTTGGCTCCCTGACGAAGAAGAATCCTCTCCGCCACTCTTCAGATATGGACGGGGCCTCTTGGCATAGCGTTTCTTGCCCATGCTTTGTGTTGGGGTGTAACTACTCTAGAATTCGAAATGTGTTGGGGAAAAGAAGCAACTCTTGAAGAAAAAGCCTGTCTCATCCTCCTTATTTATAGGCGGGAAACGATCCTTTGAGATTTCAAGGGTCACCGAATCTTCACCCCCCTAACAGTGGAAGGCGCATCGCGCGGGTTACCAGCTCTAACCGCTCAGAAGTAAGAATCGAGGCGACAGAAGTAAAGACGGAAATTGAAGCCTTCAGTCGAGTCTTGTCATTTGAACACCTCCCCAAGCTTGCAGCACCAATGATAGAGGGAAGGTACGATTCGATCTTATCTACTCTGTTCAAATTCCTGTAGCCTGAAGACAGAGTGCAACGTAAGCTCGAAGACGTGTTTAGGGGCTTATGTCGATGCCTCAATTTCCGCCTCTCGAACAGGCGTGGGCTAAAACTACGAATTCCCCAAGACCTTCTTGGCCCTCGACCTAGTTAGGAGCAACTGTCGGAGGAACAGCTATCCACGATGCCATGATGCAGCATTCAAAGCATGATTAATGGCTGGGCAATTACTACTAATAAAAGAGCTATTACACTTAACGGTCCTGCTCTTGTAATTAGGAATAGGCATTACTGGTATTACAACACGATTAATTGTAATTACCACGGGAGGGCTGCCCCCTCCTACAAATATGTAACCTGTCCAACCGAACAGGACATCTGATTCTAAATCAAGAGTACACACGCACACTCACTGGATGTAGGGTTGTTATCCTCTGCGAGGCCCGAACTAGTGTAATCCCCTCGTGTCTGTCCTCTTTGAGATTAGCTTCATGTTACTTACGCTCTCGATCCTATTGACAATATCTGCCGATCTCTATCTCGTAGATTAGGTGTCGACAACTACTATTGTGAATAGTGTTGCTCTGATGGACACAAGTCCAAGGCGTGCTCCAAGGTGAGTAGTTTCAAATCATTACCTAATGATAACCTATTCCATGAGAATGTTCACTACAATCTCTTTAGTGTAAAAGATGGAAAGGTGAAAACAAAGACACTTGGATCACCAAACAAGAAGTAAATGATCAAAAGGATAAAGGTACCAAAATGTATTATTGGTCAAGAGAGCACAATAAAGCTTACTATGGTTCCAATAGTGAAGACTTAGAAGGATGGTGGTGGTGGACCAATTGCTAACATGATCTTGTCCAAAATGTCTTCCATGTGACAAGATCCATGGATCTCTTGTGTGCATTTGATCTTTATCTCTCTTTTGACATTGTAAGATCAAATGCAAGTAATATAAAGGGAATGAAGAATGAGGGATAACTTTCAAAAAGATCTTCCTTATAAATGTGAATGACTTTTGGAGAAAAAAGTGAGTGTCAACCACACGTTCTTCACCAAGGTCATAATGACAAGTACCCTCTACATCAATTATCTCACCACCAAGTACTTTGTCATCAAGAGCCACTCCAAGTGTTCAACCATGCAATCAAGATATAAGGATTCTTCTCATTCATATCCCTTGTTTGAATTTGTTGCAAATTTATTCATACCTCTTTGTGCTCTCCTAAGATTTAGGGTATAGTCCCAACGTATCACTCTTATGAAAAAGTGCATCATTCTCACAAGTTATTCAAATGCCTGTATGCACACATTTAGGGGGAGTCTATCCTATGTTTTGAGATTATCGAGACTAATGTGTTTCTTAAAGTTTATCTTTGTCAAGTCTCGCCTATGATCTAAAGGATCTTTCATACCAAAATGTCATGGTGCACCTCATGTTCGGATTAGAAGTAGTCAACTAAATTGAGGGCACCGTCATCGATGAAGAGAGTTACATCAAGTGTTAAATGAGACGAGCAAAGTTAGAATAAGTCAATCAAGCAATATATTTGCTACTAACCTATCTTGCTTCATGTTTTCCAATGTGAAGTACAAGAATGGTGAACACATACAATGAACTCTCACGTGATTCGAGTGCCAATAAAAACACCATATTGGTGAATGGTTTGGAAACCTCATCTCTCGTATCTTCTCATTATATTTATTGCTCATTTTACCCATTCATTACTTTGTTCTTATGGGAAACTCACACCTAGTGGAAGTTGCTTGTTATTGATATAAATATATAACCCTCTAGGTGTATCTCACTGTAACTTTATACATTCCTAATGCACAACTAACCCTTCACAAAAACTAGTCTTGTCAGATTTATTGTGTGTAGGGGGAGAATTGATGAAAGATGGAATTACCACAAGAAAGAAGCAGCAAGTTCTCTCAACTCCAGCTTATTGAAGATCATTTGCCACATGAAGAAGATCAATTATCAAAAAGAAAAAGAACACGACGGATTGGACAGATACATGATCCCTTGATCAACAAGGAGATATATAATCGACTTAAATCATTCCTCACTCTAATTCTCTTCTCATGTTATATGTAGTACTCTCTACCTCCAAATCATGTATTCTCTTTGTTTGATAGATGACAAAGGTGGAGAGATTCTTAATCAAGGAAGTTGATTAAGAGACCGAGTGATAAATAGAGAAGAGACTATTGAGATAACAAAAGAGAAGAGATTCCTAACCAAGGAAGTTAACCATCAAGACAAGCTTGAAATGGAAGCACAAATCAAGGGGGAGACCTTGCAAAAACCTATGAGTTTTCATCCACAAAGGGGGGTATGGAGAAGAAGGTAAGCATTGTATGGCTACAATCAAGAAGACATCCCAAGAGCAAGTCATGAAATTGACACCCTCCTATACTCATTTAGACGTGGATGTTTGCTTTTGTTGATAGATGACAAAGGGGGAGAGAATCAGAGATAAATTGAGATGAATGAAGAACAGAAATGAAGATGTAGAAGCGAAGTCATGAAATTGAGAAGAAGAGAAAAGACAATGTGGGAGTGAAACGAAGATATCAAGAGATGCGATCGACTCAATCGAGAAGAAATGAGGTTAAGAAAAGAAGACAATCAAAACCTTATGACAAAGATAAGGTAAGTGGAGAACATACTTAGGAAGAGTAAAAGATATCAAGGTATGTGTCAAAGGGATGTGCTTAACTTCATGCGTTGCTAAGTTTTACCCTTTATGCATAATGCCTAGAGATGGTAGGCGTTTTGGTTAGTTTCTAACTTATCTTGTTATAGCTTGTGGTTCTTTGTGCTTCATTTCATATCAACTATATCACCTCGATTATGTTTTGTCATGGTTGCCATCAATCACCAAAAAGGGGGAGATTGTAAGCTTAATGACCTTTGAAGCATTAGAAACCATAAAAGTATGAATATTTTGGTGATTGAATGCAAATCATGATTTAACTCGTTGGATGTATGTTCAACAAATGCTTACCTGAAGTGTCTATGAGTTGGCTTCCTCAAAGATGATCGATGACTCACATGATGATGGAACCCTTGATGGAGTGAAGCGGATGAAGATGGATCAAACCTAAGGATGAGATAGAGGCAAGTGTTGCTTTGATGTACGCCTTGAGTCCATAGAAAAAATAGGTACCGGTAAGGGGATTGGGTCATTCTTTTTTCGTCAAATGAGTGTTAGGATGTTTAGATGCTCTTGGATCCTAAAGTCACTAAGGTGACAAAGGACAAGTTGAGGTAGCAAGAGAAAGAAGTTGAAACAGGATGAAAATGAAGAATCCAAGTTTTAGTTTCAGAATAAGTCATCAAATAGTCCTGTGACATCACTAGATATTCCTGTGACTATAAGTTTCAGTATTTCTAGAGAAGGTGAAATCGTTGTTCTAATGAAAGAAATGGATTCGATCTCACCAGACTATTTGGTGAGGTCATCAGACAGTTCTGTGACTATAGAAGAAATGGATTTCCGCATAAGGGAATTTGGTTTGAAGAAATGGTCACCAGATAGTTCGGTGACTATGAATGCTGCAGGTTTCAGAGAATGATGAAACTAACTCGATCGACGAGGGAGTTAGTCACCGGACATTTCGATGACTAGAAGATGGAGTCCAAAGATTATGTTCTTGGAGCTCCATATGAAGGTGGTCACTGCATAGTCCGGTGGTCAGATCGCCGCTCGGTTCGGTGATTAGAAAAAGCAGACAACATTTTGATAATGGCTATAAACAGCTATTATGAAGTTGGTAGACTATATATAGCCATGAAATAGCCTGAGAGAGGTTGTTCAACGGCCAGAAGAATTGAGGGAACATTTTGTGGGAGCTAAGGGCCACAAAGGAGAGCACAAGAGAAAATTCAAAGTTCAATAGTGCTAAAGGGAGAGTAACTAGATCATTCACACATTCCTAGAGCTTCTGAGGCTAAAGAGTAGAGACAAGGCTGGTTACTCTTTGTCTATTTGCAGCCTAGATGGGTTAGGAGTCGGTGATTGAGTTTTCGTGTGTTTGTGGAAAACGTCACAAGTTTGTGAGCAGCCGCCGCTTGAAAGGGATACTAAGAGTTAGCGCCCGAGCCTTAAAGGCTTGCTTTTGAAAGTGGGGATGTCGATGTCTTCACACTGCAAGTGAAGCGTACCCTAGAGAGCATCGTTTTGGAATGGCGGGAGGGATCAGAACTCTGACAGGAGTGGTCTAACGAGGATATGGAGGATGGTGCCATCCTTCCAAGACCTTGGAAAATCTTGAGCCTCCCTTCTCTCTTTACTACATGTTGTCCACCTTCCGCATATTTCATACATGCAAGTAGTATTGACAGGTTGCTCCAAGTTTGCGCTACCCATTTTGGCTCTCATGCTAGTGCGTCTTGTTTGATTGCATTTGGTTCATAACTAGCATATGTAGGAGTTGCTTCATGCTTTTCTTACCTTCTAGCTATCCCTTGTCTAGCCAGCTCCTAGCTCTTTCTTTGGTTTATCTGTTGTGGCTTCTTTTTTAGGGCTTATCCTCCTTTTCTTTTTGTACCTCCTTCTATACGTGGTTAGCAATGGGTGGATCTTGACACTACAAGTGGTCACCACGCTCACATTTACAAAGGGTGTCTTGGGTTGCCCCAAGATCCTATCGGATAGAGCAGAAGGAAATGAAGCTGTTAGCTAAGCTAATTGGATTTCTAGGGTATTATTAAAAACTAAGCTGACTTTTCATGGTGGAGGAGAAGGTCTCAATTTGGCATTAACTTGAGCTTTGCCTAAAACAAGATCTTTCAAAGAAGGTTCATTAAAATTGAAATTGTTAAATTTCTTTTCCCTCTTGTTGTGGCAGTTAATTATCCAGCAGATGTCTTCATGGGTCTTGAGGTAGTCACCTCCCGAGTCTCCAGTGTTACACAGTGATGAGGACATCACTCCTTTAGATACATACAACACTCCACAAATTAGTATTGATGGAACTCATGCATGATAGTTGAAAGTAGAGGTGAGCTCGTTACTAAACACATTTTTTTCTTTCTTTGAGACTAGATGGCTATCTAATAACTTTATCATGATTAGGAACATTAGAGAGGAGCAAGAGAAGTTGAAGAATAACTTAGAGATGCACAAGACATGGAAGAACGTTCAATTCCAAAAAGGAGTTTGAATCCAACCCAGGTTCGAGCTCTAGCCGAACTTCAAGAATGGCCTGCACTAAAATGAATTCCAAGGTCGCATAGGAACACTGTTTTGGACGTTCTAGATATGGATGAAAAGCTAAGGAGATTGATTTTTCAACCAATCTAGTCCTGTGCCAAAATACTTTCTAGATGTCTAGGAATCGTTGAAACAATATGACATCCAAAATCTGTCAGGTGCTGTGACACCATCTTTTGGCCCTTATGCCATGTATCTTTTCTAGGCCCATTAGTATTAGGGTTTGCCTCTAAGGATGCTCTAATTATTCTATTCTCAAATAGTTTCACTGCTAGACAGTTTGTGAGATTCCAACTTTGTGAAGTCAATTTAGATTTTGCATCTGTATTGCGTTCTTCCTTGTTCTTACTTTTGTTCTTTGATTCTCTTGCTGGGATTAGCCTTCTTGACAAGGTCAACTAGATATTTTTTGTTTGATAACCATAGAAGAAGTGGTGCTGCGATTGCATGATTCAAATAGTGCTGATTTGAGGACTGATCGATTGTGTGTTACATCTCCACCAAATCGAGAGTTACCACAACCTGACAGAAGATCAGAAACAATGTACACATCACACATACCTTGCAAGTCATGCGAGCGTCCAGAGATAGGATGGATCCCACCTCTGTTGTGTTATCGAGGTGCTTCAGAGGGAGGTCCATCTTCACTGCAAGCATGTCAACTTCTTTAATTGTATGTATACCTCACTTCTTGGGCTGAAGATGGTCGCTACTCCATCCTTCGTTCACCACCATGTTCTCAATCAGCTCCATTTCCTTGGTGACGATGAGTGAGAAGAAAGCACCTCCCATAGTAGCATCGATATGGTCACAGGCTTAGGTGCGAAGTTGCATCCTCGTTGGCCTTGCCACAGAATGGGCATACTCGGACCATGGTGATGAGCTCGGTCTTGATCTCAAAGTTGGCATATCCAGTGTTGACAGCAAGCGTGTAAGAATGTTAGTAGCAGAAGGAGCTGAAATCTCGCGGAGTGTCTTTTGGGCAATCTCTTCAGAGTGTGATGGTGCAAACGTGAAGGCCGCAAACGTGAAGGCTGCAGCGCCCGACGCCGACCAGGAGAGAGGGACAGAAGCACGGAGGAAGGGAGAGAGAGAGAGATGGCGGCGGGGGGCTTGCCAACCTGCAGGCGGGGCGATGGCACCACGTCCGTGGAGATCGGGAGAGATCGACGGGGAGAGACAACTGAAGAAGAGAGAGCGAGTGGTGGAGGCCGCGCTAGCCAAGGCAGTCGAGGAGACCGACGGGGAGCAGAGCCACACGATCAGGATCCGACGACACAGAACGGGGAACTGTTGTTTGTACTATAGTTTGAACAATAGATCACGATACTTCTTAGCAAAATGGACTTTCTTACCACAATTAAAAACACTCAGAGTTTCTCTTATAAGATGAGGGTCTTCTCTTGCGATATAGCTTCTTTATCAAGAGCGCAAGGTCCTTATTATCACTCTTTTCATCTTCATCTTCCTCCACCACCTTCTTCTTCTTTTTGTTCTTACCATTGAGAGATTCTTGATTAACTTAAAAGGTAAAATTATTGGCTAATTAAGAGTCAGTCAAGTTGTTCAACATATATCCATCATAGACTGTGAGCTTACCGAGCATAACATTAACAGTGAGAGTAGCCCAGTTGACTTAAAAAAACACATGATGATAGAGTTGTAGCTTGACGACAACATCTTTATGAGCGTTCTCATGATCTCAACATCATCAATTTTTTCATTGAGGCCCAAAGTGTTGATCTTCTTCACCACTACATGCAAGCAATAATAAACATCATTAGCTTTATCATGTGATAGTATGGTGATGAAATCATATTTGTTCTTAAGAACATAATAACACTCTTCCTTAGCCTCGAAGAAGCCCTCATGGATGTTTTTCAATTGTGTCCATATTTCATGCGCGATAGAAGATGCATTAATTTCAAAGAAAAAAATTTTAGATATGCATCAAAATATAGCATTTTTGGCCTTAGCATTGAATTTAATGAAAATAGGATCAAGTATCTCATTCTCATTTGTAGCATGCTTAGTAACATGCCACGTTTTCCCGTTGTCCTTACTGAAGGCAGTGAAGCTAAAAAATGAGCACTTAGCTCTGATACTACTTGTAAAGATCAAGGACACCGAGAAGAGGGTATTGAATCGGTGGACTTATAGCTTTAAATTCGCTACGAATTAAAACTATAAGACTTGATCGCAACGGAAGTAAACCTAAACAATTCTAGTAGGCCAAGACCTCTAACAACGCTAGTAGAATGAGACAACAAGCAAGCACTAGGTGATAGCCACCAAGAAGAATCAAAGAACAACCTATCACACTACTCAAACGGTAAGTAAATGCGGTAACTAAAGAGAGTGAGATAGAGAATGCTCAGTGATTTTTCTCGAGGTCTCAGAAGGTAGGCGACTTCTCTTAATCCTCGTTCCTCCCATCGTTCTCGAAATGATGCTCACAAGAGTACGCTTCACTCCCGGAGTAAAGTCACCGGCGGTCCGACCATCGCACATAATACTCAAGCACTAGAGAAGCCTCTAAGGCTCGAGCACTCTCTATTGGTGTCCCTTTCAAGCCCTACAAGCACCATAAGCTCTAGAAGTGTATGAATGCTTCCCATCACTCTCCTACTAGCATCAAAGATCTTCAATCTTACAATGTGCTCTCTTACCCTTGGCCTCTCACAAGTTTGGCTCCAGCAATTTTGATTAAGGGCACCCAAGAAAACGTCCACCTCCATGGTTTAAATAGGCTCCAAACCCAAAAACAACCGTTGGGACATGATATCATAAAGTTGACTGCTTTATGCAATCACCGGACTGTCCGGTGACTGGACCACCGGATTGTCCGGTGACCCTTCTTCCTCGCTGGGGAAACACCCTATCTGGAATCTATTCCGTCAGACACTGGACTGTCTAGTGACTTTTAGTTTTGGATCCTCAGAGACTTCTATAGACTTTAGCTTCGACCTTACCGGACTGTCCGGTGACTGCCACATTGGACTGTCCAGTGTCTCCTCTGCAGTAACTCCAGAGAGCACCACTCTCTGCACTCCGAAATCTTGGCTCACCAGACTGTTCGGTGACTGTGTCTTCGACTGAATCTGATCTTCGGTCTTTATCTTCGCTTTCTCTATCATTTTAGTGCTTTCTAAGGATCTAAAGAGCATCCACACCCTCTAACACTTATATGACAGAAGACAAATGACCTTACCCCTTAATAGTACCGACGTTTCTATGGACTCTCTAGCTAGTCCTTAGCCTTGGTCTTCCGAAGCTCGAAAATTCCTCTTCTAGAGTTCGTCATTGTCATCCACTGAGTAAGCGTTGATATAGAATTAGCGAGGTAGTACCTACAACCACAACCATTAGCTATGGTATCCAGTCATTCACCAAAATCAATTCATATCTTTTAAGAGACTTCAAATGTCACAATTTCTTTTCTCTCCTTTTTCAAAAAGCAAAATTTCATTTTGTATTTGAACCGTATAAATTGGAAATTTCATAAAATATTAAAATACTCTGTTCTTTCAACAGATAACCTCCTTAACGATTTACCACTTTCACAATTTCATAACTTCATGTTCCCATTCAAAAACGCAGTCCATACAATTTATATTGTAGAATGCCTACTATAGATCCCTTCTACAAAGTTTTAATCCCATCTAAGTTCGTTTGCTCTTCCCTTTTCTCACCCTACAATGCTTAAGTGATAATCTGGACTGACCATATATACTTAGGTGGACCCCACCTATCATCCACCCATCTCCTTCCTTCCTCCCCACTGTCTTCTCTGTCCTTCACGGCATACTGACGTGTGCGCCTTCGACCGCGACCGTGCACGCCGCCGCCGCTCCTGTGCCCTCCTCAACACCACGACGTGCTTGCTGCTTCCCTCGACCACGACTGTGAGCGCCGCCGCCACTCCGGTGCCCGACACCAGGACATGCTCGCCGCACCGCCTTCATTGCCGACAGTCGCCCTCCTGACCGACAAACGCCGTCGCCCCTACTCCTCTTCCGCCTATAAATTGACGCGCCCAGCTTCCCGCTTACTTCCTGAATCGAGCCCGACCATCACCACCACAGAATCAAGCTTCAACTTTATTTTTCTCCGCCGGGTGCCGCAGCCCGCCGAACCCACCACCGCCGCGATTGGCCTTCCCTGGAGAAGCTCCGTCCTCCCGAACCACTTGCACGTCACAAACATGGCCTCCTCCGCCACTTGCACACCCCAATTCGGCTGGTGGATCTCTGGAGCCGTGCCTCCGTCGTGCGCCACTACTGCACACTGCCCTAGCCCGTCGCCAGCGCAACAATGCCCCTCCCTGACCTCGTCGAGCCTGCCAGCAACCTCCCCCGCATTGCCCTCTCCCTCACCCGCCAGGAGCCGAGCTCCCCCGGCCACCGCGGCAGCCCCACCATGGCCGAGTTCCCGGCGAACGCATGGACCAGCATCTGGCCAACGCGTGGACCAGCGTCTGGCCAGGGTCCACAAGGCCGTGGACACGGTGCACCGCCCCTCTGTGGGAGAATAAGGCAGCCCGCATGGTTAAAATGCATTTTTGCAGAAAAGCCCTCCAAGTCCTATCAACCTCAATTCTAGTCTAAAACTTTCAGAGAAAACCTCCTAGCCATATTGCTATTTACAAATTCATCCAACCTTTTACATCCAGCGCAACACCTTCCTTAAATAACAGATTAACCCCTTAAGAACCTTTCTATACGCCATCAAGCCCCTATATCTTCTAATATTACCACTAAGAAATGTGATCATCTGTGATAGACTGAATTCGTCATAGAATGAAAAAAAATACATCACAAAACCCAATTTATGACAAAAAAACGAATCGTCATGTATTCCACATCATAGATTACACCTGGCGATGTTTTTTGTATTTTTATCACGGATGGTACAAATCTATAACGATATATTTCTGTCACAAATGTGCCAAGGCCCAACTAAAGCCCAAACTTAGTGACAAATTGAATCGTCACAAAAGAGCTCAAACCCAGCTAAAGCCTAGATCTTATTGGTGAATTTAATTGTATAGAATTTAATCGTCTAGTCTAGAACTTTCAGAGAAAACTTCCTGGCCATATTGCTATTTACAAATTCATCCGACATTTTTACATCCAGCCCCAACACCTTCCTTAAATAACAGATTAACCCCTTAAGAACCTTTCTATGTGATTGCCATCAGGCCCCTATATCTTCTAATATTACATACATATAGGTCTCTATATTTTCAAATCCCCATAACTTTTCACTCATAACCTCGATTTCGGTGAATCTAGCGCTCAGGCATTCATCATAACGTGAGCTATCCTTTAGCACCACTCATAAATTACAAACCGACCATGATCTATAGTCCATAATATCTCAACAAATGTCTTCCGCCATCTGATATATCTCTACGATTTAAATTCTCTCCACTTCAAATCCAACATCCACCACATCAGCATATTCCAACCTGGAGCCCTTCTTATCAATCAGGTTTTTCTCTAATTTTGATCCTTTATTGCTTTTATTTAATTTTCTTTTACTTCCTTATTTGTTATCATCCGTTCCTGATGATGTATTTTATCAGATATTTGAGAACATAAAATCGTCGCATAAATAGGGTACATTTCATTATGTCCTTAATATGCATTAGGACACATGCACTTGTTAGCTCTAAGTAATTTAATTTAAAGTTAGAATCAAATAATTAGTAGCTAAATATTAGTGAGTAAATATTAGAAAAATATATAGGTAGATATTATATAGCGCACACACACTTTATATGCAACAGTACTTGTGCCACATGTATATATTTAGTAGTATAATTATAAAGATATTGATCGAGTAGTTAATTTCTAATTGCTAATACTCACATGCATATAGCTAAATAACTATTAAAGGGCACACTAATGCATCTCATCCTATGTTACGCATACACTAGTACACGTGCCACATGTTGACTTTAATTTAGTAATTTAAGCATATAGATTAAATTAAGTAGATAATTACTGGTCACTTGTTAATCACTAGAGTCACCAACCTATTAGGAAGTAAATATTAAACAGTCCACATCTGCATTGCACTTCGTGTTAGCATGCATTGATAAGGGTATAATCGGTTAGCCAGAATAGTCTAGTTATAGAAATAAAGTAAGAAATCTCTAATCACAATAGATTTCATGCATAAGACTACAGTAGTGCAGGTGTCACGAGTCGGCCTTACTAGTTAACTATAGGGATAAAATATGGTATTTATCGCATATTATATTTATGTATACCATGATTAGGACGCATCTCATTAAGCTCTTCACATACATTAGAGCAGAAAACCTACTAAATATAGTAATTTAATTATAAATGTAGAATTCAGTGATTAGTCATCTATCACTAGGAAGCAATCGCATATTAGAAAATAAAATAAATAAACTCTAATCACAATAGGCTTCATGCATATTATATTTAAATAAAGTATTAAACAAACACATGTGCGCCCACTACCAGAAACTGGATGTTTGCCGAGTGCACGAAGGTTTGCCGAGTGGCATCCTTCGGACACTCAAACAACGCACGGCGTACAGAAAACACTCGGCAAACCCCTTCTTTGCCGAGTGTTGTAAGTCCAGCACTCGACAAACCTTGACACTCGGCAAATTTGACGTCCGTTTGTGACTGTTACAGTTTGCCGAGTGCCCGCCTTTGACACTCGACAAAAAGAATGTTTGCCAAGTGTATACCTAGAACACTCGGCAAATGATTATTTGTCGAGTGTTTTTTTGTGGACACTCGACAAAGAATTTGATTTTTTTCTCACCTGCCCTCCTAACTTTTTTTGCTGCCCACATACTGTGTATGCTACTCCATGTTAAAATTTGGTACATTTTTTGGTCTTTTTGCTATATTTAGTTAATTTATTTTATTTAATAGAATTTTTGGAGATAAGTCAAATTTGAACTGCAAGTGATTCAAATAATGCAATAAAATGAATAAAAAAATTATATTCATGTTATTGAGTCTAATGTGAGGCCTTATCCGAGAAGTAATAGAAAATTTCGAACATGTTTGTCCACGAAACATGACCACAAACGTGTGTCCGAATTGTTTTAAAATTCTATAAAAACAAACAAAGTCTGAAAATCATGAGATTTGTCAAGATCTTATGATATCAGATGTGGAACATGTGATAAAAAATTGAGCGTGTTTCGCACAAGTTGTCATGTACGTTGCTTAGAAATCAAAGCATCTCCAAACAAGAATCTTACCATTGAGAAGGATTTCTTGAGATTTAGAGTCAAAGTGATGGTCGAGTTAAGGTTTCACTTCAAAACTTTTTGTATAGGAAAGAACCAACATAGATTGTTTCATGTGAAATTTTGGTCAATTTTCGGATCCATTTGATAATTTTAATCAATTTACTACAATTATAGAACTTTAATTGGTATAAATTGATTTTGAGTTATAACTGCATGAAATAATGGTCTAATATTCGTGCAAGCATGGAATATGCATTGTTGAGTGAATTTGACAAGGTATTCACATTCGAATAAATTTAGTAAAACGTGTTATGGAAAAGAATAAAATAAAAATACGGTTTGCCGAGTGTCAGTCAGTAGACACTCGGCAAACACAATCTTTGCCGAGTGCCGTAGGCTAGACACTCGGCAAACCTGACGGTTTTCCAAAAAAAATACTCTATGTTTGCCGAGTGCCAGGATCCGAGCACTCGACAAACTAGATCCGGCACTCGGCAAACAATATGATAAGCAGCCTTTCCGACACTGTCACTCGCACACAAACTCACAGAGCCGCCGCGCTTGCCCCGGCCCCGCCTCGCCCCGCTGCGCCCC
>BCLH01000864.1:23041-55894 GCA_001602315.1 Zoysia pacifica
TTGTTGAACACGTAGTAGGCGCGAGCGAAGTGGTGGTGGTGGTGCTAGTCATCATGGCGCGAGCGAGGTGGTGATGGTGATGGTAGTCGCTATATCGTGAGCAAGGTGGTGGTGGTGGTGGTATTCGCCATGGCGAGCGTGGTGATGGTGGTGGTGGTAGACGCTATGGTCGCTATGGCGCGAGCGAGGTGGTGGTGGTGGTGGAAAGAGAGGAGCAGCTGTGAAAGACAGTGTATTAGATGGTCAACATTGATGCTATTATTTTCCTTTTTTTGCAGGAGAGACTTAATTGCTTCGTCTACTAACCTCATCTACGCATCCTCGGGTGGGATTAGGACCTATCTTCACCTATTAGATAGTACAAACATCGTGTAGATGTAATTGATTTTAATATCACTCGATGATATGTTATAGGATGGATGACCGAGAGTGGATGTACACGGGCCGCTCAAGTCAGGGTTAGTTGACCGATGAATGGATTGAGAAGACTGATACTTTCCTAGAACTAGTATTTGCCAAGGTTAAAGGAGCGCCTACCACTTGGTGTCCTTGCAGCAGATGTGCTAACATGCATCGACAAACAAAGGTGGTTATGGGTAAACATCTTTTCAAGAATGGATTTAGGGTAGATTACACCTGGTGGATCTACCATGGTGAAGCCGATCGTATGAGAGACGAGGTCGTGAGACAACGTGTCGAGGATTATGATGCTGATGGCGGGGTAGAAGACATGTTAAATGACTATCATGAAGCACACTTCGCTGAAGGAGGTAGGGAGGAGGAGCCAGAGGCAACCGCAAAGGCGTACTACGACATGTTGACTGCGGCACAGAAACTCTGTCACGGCCGGACAAAGGTTTCTCAACTGGATGCCATTAGACGTCTAATGGCCGTAAAGTCCCAGTTTAGCCAGAGTCGAGATGCGTTCGATGTTATGTCGACAGTTTTTGGTAGCATGCTTCCAGAAGATCACATTCTGCCAAATAACATGTATCAGGCACAGAAAATTCTTCGTGCACTTAAGATGCCATATGAGCAAATACATGCTTATCCGAAGGGGTGTATCTTATTTAGGAAAGAACACGCGGAAGCAAAGTACTGTGCAAAGTGTAGATCCTCTAGGTTCCTGGAGGTAGACTCTGGTGATGGTCATAAGAGGCAACTCGCGATACCTGTGAAAATCCTACGGTACCTTTCGTTCATGTCGAGGATCCAACGGCTATACATGACCGAGGAATCCGCAAAACAGATGACATGGCATAAAAATGGACTTCGATACAATCCTGAGAAGCTAGTACATCCTTCTGATGGTGGAGCACGGACCCATTTTGATGTGATTCATCGCGACAAAGCTTTAGAGGCTCGAAATGTACGTGTTGTGCTGGCAACAGATGGGTTCAATCCTTATGGAATGATGGCTGCCCCATATACTTGTTGGCCCGTGTTCGTTATCCCCCTCAATTTACCCATCGGTGTCCTCTTTCAACGACAGAATATATTCTTGTCGTTGATAATTCCTGAACACCCAGGGGATAAAATGAGTGTGTTCATGGAGCCTATGATTGATGATTTGCTCCATGCTTGGGAGGAAGAGGCCTGGACATATGATCGAGCTACAAAGAGGAACTTTAAAATGCATGTTTGGTATCACTACTCCCTGCATGACTTCTCGGCGTATGGGTTATTCTGCGGGTGGTGTGTTCACGGGAAGTTCCCATGCCCAGTATTCAAGGCAGCTCTGCAGTTCATTTGGTTGAGGAAGGGTGGCAAGTATTCTTCGTTCGACAAACATCGACAATTCCTCCCTCTTGACCATCCATTCAGATGAGACATCAAGAACTTTATGAAAGGTGTCGCAGTTACAGAGCCTGCATCGCAGATGATGACAGGAGCCGCAGTTCATGCCCAAATAGATGCTCTCGAGGTCAGTAAACAAGAAGGTGGTTTTGTGGGATATGGTGAGCAACATGCCTGGACTCAGAAGTCGGGCTTGTGGAGGCTCCCCTATTTTGATGACCTTCTACTTCCACATAACATTGATGTAATGCACACTGAAAAGAATGTTGCCGAGGCACTTTGGGCAACAATCATGGACATTCCTAAGAAGACAAAGGACAACGTTTGAGGCTAGAGTGGATCTGGCAATGTTATGCGACAGACCAAAGCAAGAAATGGCGCCTCCTAGAGACGGCAAGTCATGGAGGAAGCCTAAGGCCGAATTCGTCCTGAAGAGGCCACAAAGGAGGGAAGTACTAGAATGGTTCCAAACTTTGATGTTCCCTGATGGGTATGCATCGAATATGAGAGGAGTGAACTTATCTACTATGCGAATCAATGGGCTAAAGAGTCATGACTACCACATATGGCTTCAGCGGCTTTCTTTCGGTGATGGTTCGAGGCTATGTCCCTGAGCACGTCTGGCTAGTGCTGATAGAGTTGAGCAATTTTTTTCGTCACCTAACCAAAGTGATCGGAATGGAGGTAGACAATGAAAGGGCTATCAACGAGGACGCTGGAGATGAGGTTCATAATGTGAAGGACTTAGAATTACTTAAGTGATTACATTTAGGCAATGACAGCGATGACACCATTCCTCCTTCGAAGCATGGGCACGATTATATTGACATTGGTGATAGTGATGATGAGACTTATGATCCAGCTAATCTCGATCACGATGATTATTTTTAATACATGTATGATCCGTACTAATAATTAATTTTCTTTTTTTAATACTAGTTTATTTTCTAATTTTCTTTTTTGCATCTCATTCTAAATACATTTTGTTTATCTGTGCTGATTGGTTTACTCTTTTTAATTGCAGGCGATTGGGCAAAGATGGTGGGCGGTTTCAGGAAGGTAAAATCGCTGTACAAAAGAGGTTCTGATGCAGCTGAGGGGTCCAGCAAGGGTCGAGGAAAGGGTGGAGGCAGAGGTGAGGGAGAGGCAAGGCACTTATAGCTCCACCGTCGCCTGTACCTTCGTTGTTGCCCGAGGTGGAGCAGGAGGAGGAGCAGGAGCAGGATGAGGAGCAGGAGGAGCAGGAGCAGGATGTCGAGCAGGAGGAGCAGGAGGAGGCGACAGGGGGTTCAGCTTCCTCTGGAACGTCGGGTGTCTGGTTGCGAGGTCCCTCTACCCTCCCGACCCAACCGATACCTCGTGAGAGACGCCCGCTAATTCGACCCACTGGTGCTAGGTAAGTAACTTAAAAAGTTGTCATTTATTTTTCATTTGATATGTTGAAAATCACAATAGAAACTAATAATTTATCTTAATCACTTGGGCAGAGGTTGGACGCTTGTGGCTGCAGGTGATCATAAACGCCATGTCAATGGCATCCTTGGTCTTTTGTGCAGGCTATACTTTTCGGGCCTGGTTGTGTATGGCGGAGGGCATGAGCTGGCCTACACATGGGACCACTACGTTGCCTTTCCCGATGTACCAGATCGGGATGGCAGGGTCTTTCGCAACAAGGCAGAGCGGGTGACGGCTGAGCTGTGAGTAAGTCTTTCTCGCACTACATTTAGTTTTCATTTGACATTGCTAAATAATGACTAGATACATCGCGTCTATATGCAGAATTTCTTCAGATGCCAGAACAGATACGAGGCTAAGGCGGCTACTATGGCTCACAAGGCCTGTCAAGCTCGTCAAGGACATGCATTACGAGACGCGCATCCAGGCCCTTGTAACATACCATGCTACGTACCTTGGCACGAAGATCACCAAAACTCAAGCAAGAACCATGACGATGACCCGGGAAGAATACCTGCAGGTAAATATAAAACATTAATATTGCTTTCTTCTGAGATTTAGTACGCTTAATTTGATCTTCTTATATGTCATATACTTAATGACATGTTGGTGCCTCCGTGGTGGTGCGCCCAGCATCTCTAGTGCTGGGAAGAGATGGTGAATAAGTGGTGCGCCGCCGAGTGGGAGGAGACGCACAACGCTTGCAGGGAGCGTCGTTTGATGATGCCAGGTGTACCACACCATCAAGGCAACTCTAGCCTCGTCGAATACGCGGCTAGATGGGTACGCGAATTTATTTCTTTATTATAACGTTCAATTCTGCATAATTTCTACTCATCTTGCTAGTTTTTTTGTAGTCCTTGTCACATGGTGGTCAGTCTTGCTCCCAGTTCAAGGCATGGGCTTTGGCCCACAAGGGCAAGGCGACGTCCGACGTCGACTACAACCTGGAGGACCCATCCTCGGCGTACAGCAATGCGACCGTCCACAGTCGCCTCAATGAGTACACTGAAATGGCAAGAGAGGTCCATGGGCAAGAGTACGATCTGAGCACCTAGGACCTTGATGGAGAAGTCGTCATGAGGGTAGGAGGAGGCAAGAAGCACGGGCGGTACTAGATTGGCGACAGCACACTCGACACGGTCACTACTCCCACTCTCTCTCAGATTCGAGCAAGGAGCACGAGTTCAAGCCCCGCCATACGCCCACGACCAGCCACTGCACAGTCCCGGATGGAGGCACTCCAGGTTACTTCTGTTTGATTCGTAGTTCTTTGATTTTTACGTACCTTTGCTTTGCATTGTAACATTGAGGTGAAATATTATAGGCCAAGCTGGCAGAAGAGAGGAGGCTAAGGGAGGAGATGGCTGTGAGGATGGAGGCCGATCAGCAGAGGCAAAAGGCCAAGCGGCAGAGGATGGAGCAGATGTTTCACTAGATGTAAAGTCTTAGCGAGAGGATGGGTCAACCTCTGCCACCGGAGCTATTTCCTCCTTCACATCCTCCTGCAACTACTCTTGTGAGTATGAATGTTTTAAGTTGCTTGTTTCTACTTTAAATCTTGTCTAACAGATGCAATCTCTTCTCCTTTGTACAGAATCAATCGACGGCATCGAATCATGCGGCATCGAATCAATCGCCTCATACGCTGCAGTGGCCTCGTAGTTGATCAGTGTGTGAAGCTATTGGACTATGTGTGAGACTATGTGTGAAGCTATTGGAATATGATAGATGTTTATTGTGTTTTGTGTGAGACTTGTTTATATAAACTGCCTGTAATATGATTTATATGTTTGTGGTCTATATAAATTACCTATGATGTGATCTATATGTTTGTGGTTTATGTAAACTATTTGTGATGTGACATATGTGTGATTTTAATAGGTTTGTGCATTCTAGAAACATATTTTGCCGAGTGCCCCAGATTTTGCCGAGTGTCTGGGTAAAAAACACTCGGCAAACATTCAGTGTTTGCCGAGTGTTTTTACCCAGACAGTGTTGTAAGCCTGGCACTCAGTAAAAAATAAGAGTTTGCCGAGTGTCACAAGCAAGCACTCGGCAAAGTCTCTGTCACTGATTTCTGTTCATTCGGTCTACTTTTTTCTGCTGAGGGTCTAAAGGACACTCAGCAAACAGCTCTTTGCCGTCAAAAGGTAGGCCGAGTGGCCTATGCCGTGGGTGGCACTCGGCAAACACTTTGCCAAGAGTTTTTGGCCTTTTGCCGAGTGCCCTTGGCACTCGGAAATCAGTGGCATTCTGGTTGTGGCCTTACCTGCATTAGAGTATGATAGTACGGTGTGCCACATACTAGCCTTAGTAGTTGTTCATAAAGATAGAATTTAGTAACTAATTCTCATACATGAAATAATTATGGATCAATGCACGCACTGATCACTAGCAAGCGAATGCACAACGTTATCACAACATTAACATGTACCGGATTCATTCGCGAGTCTGTATCACGGAAACCCACACAACACGCTCATGTTATCGCTTAGACACTAAATATAGATTAGAATTAATCTAATTGCCAGCTAGTATAATATAGTTCTAAATTAAGCTTTCACATAAAATGACACATCACGGGTGCACCCTTGGTACATTGCCATGCACAAATGCATATCTGTGCAAAGGTAGTAGTATTACAGGACATTGCTCGTGTCTGCATCACCTAAGTACCTATCTAGGCATTTAATAAAAGTGTCTAACTGGATCTAGATTAACGGACTAATTCATAGCAAATAGCATTCAGGTTGGGTTACACATAAAATGACGCACTTCGCATGCCTTCTACGGGTTGCTACCATAAATGCATTCATATTGTTTACACAACAACACGTGCACGTACCTTATCCTGACCACATCTAGCGCACAGCTCAACACTGTGGATTCCCTTGGCATCACACATAGGAAATCATTTATTCGATACCCAATTAGTGTAATAACCGTCATACCATGCATAACCTTATCCATCGGTTTCCCTCCAGAGTTTGTTCGATTCTTGCCGGGTATTTATTCAGATCTTGTCTATTCTTCTGGAGTTTTGTTTTTTTACGATAATTTTATTGGGCGTATTCTATCTTATAGATAACACTGAGTTTGAAGAAGAGCTAGACTCCAAAAGAAGACTTTGACATCAAGCCAATAATTCAAGATTTGGATTTCAAAAGAGTATCCTGTAGATTCAAGCTATGAAGATTAAGTGATTGCAGGTAAGCTCTAACTCCTAAACCATATTTAACCTAAATTTTGCTAATGCTCCAATAGTACATGTTTATACTGCTATGCATGATATATTGGTTTCGAGGAACCATGTTGAGATGTGCCATAGTTCATTTTGAGTGATAGTCATTGACGAGTTTGAGTTTGGTTTGAGTTGCAAAGTTTTTGCGGATCACTTTTGAGTTTGGTTGATTATTGACTAGCCGGTGAAATGGTGAAGTTGCTTGAGTGTTTGGAGGAGAAGGAAATGTGTTTGCTTGTCTCATGATGTGTAGGTGCACCGAGTCAACTTGGCGGTCAGCGGCAGGAGGACCAGGCACAAGCTGGGGACTTCGGGCTGGACGATCGAGAAGCCCGGTGAGGTCAAGGGTGATCCACACCGAACACATGGAGAAGGCAAGAAGCACGGACGGTTTCACGGTTGAGCCTCAAAACCTTAGAAGTAATGAAGACGGCGGGTTCACCAAGTCAAGGCGAGCGGGATACCGGTGCAAGTGACAAGGGGGCTCGAGGAACGGGACTGGGAGAGACTTGCCGGCAGTCAAGATCGCAAGACAAGGTGACACGCGTCGACATCGAGAAGTCATGCTTTGAGAAGCGTGCAAGGCGGTTTCTCGGTTGAGCCTCAAAACCGAAGGCGATGGATGATGGTGTACATGGCACCATCGCGATGGTTTTGTCGCGGTGAAGCAAAGTCTTGAAGGGCTCGATGGCGTTCGGGCGACGAAGAAAATGTTGAACGGAATAGACCCTTGGGATATGTTTAGTTGTATTAGGTCCTGAGCGCATTTTGATAAAAATGATTGTGTATAAGAAGGGTGAGCCGAGGGCCGTGGCCTGATGCCACCGCTGCTCCTCTTGTTCGTGTCTAGGGACTAGAGAGAGAGAGAGATTTGGGTTCGCCAAAACTTCCTGAGAAATCTGTGTACTTGTCTTATTGAGGGAGGGAGGGCGGCGTCATCTGCCTTCGTGGATTCCCCGTTTCGTTTCATCAAAAATCTGTTTGCATCGAAGCTTGAGCTCGTGCCTTTTGTTTTCCCCAACATTTCTTGTTTGATTTTACGAGATTTAAATCACTCTGGTTCCTGTATATTTTGGGCGAGAGCGTCTATCTCCCTGACGCTTCAGTTGCCTGGTGATTAGATTTCGTTAGGCGGGATCCTTCGTATGGATTAGTCAAGTCGTCAGTTTTCTTTTGGATCTTGCATGTGAGTTCGTTCCGCCGGACAGCAGAGATTTCTAGGGGAGAACGAGCCGACGGCTCGGTGGTTGTTCGCTCGGCTGGAGCGGAACCCGCCCGAGTTCGATTCCTAGCTATCGCACTTGGGTGTCTCACTGGGATTTATTCTCAGGTTTTCCTCGCAGGCACGTGGACAACGCGTGGAGACGTAAAGGAACTGCGACGCTCCTCGTAGCCGGCGAAACCAGTTAGTCTTCGTCGATCTCTAAAGAGACGCGTATCATGTTGATAGTTTGTAGATCTAGCGTACGCACAAGGTGTGTGTTGAGGGGTGCGTTGTGTGAGTTTGTGCGTGCGTTCAAATACTACAGCTGCAAATATAGATGTCCAGATTTAAAAAAAAGCAGAGATTTCTATGGTAATCAAGTGGTTTGATTTCTGGATTGGTCCGTCTCCTTGGTCCAGCTGTATGCGGGTTCCAAGATCCTGCAAGGTTCAAGCGAAGCTAAAAATCAATTTGTTGCTTTGGACCTGCAGCAGCGCACGATTTGTCTTGGTACAAGAAAAAGGCTTCTGATCTGTGAGGGACAGCACTGATTTCTCGTGCTAATCACGGCTGTTTTGTCTTGTCTGATTACTTCTGTTCTCTCACAAAGCTGTGCACAAGTTCCAAGATTTTGTAGCAGCAAGGCTCTCGCAAGCACAAATCTTTTCTCTTTGACTTCATCCTGCGGCACTTTCCTACTTAAATTAATATTGCAGTGATATGCTGGTTTTACTTGTGTTGACGCAGAAATCGGGTCCGAGCTAACACACCGCTCGCACTCTGTGCGTGAGAACGCTGGCGCTTCTTCAACGCCAGTTTAAGTAGCACCTAGACAATCCCGCCTCAAGAGAGACCCCGTCGGAGAAGGATCGTCTTAGAGTGATCCAGACTCGATCAGGCCAGTCGAATCGCCTTCGGTCAGTACCGGGATGAAGGCACAAGGCTCGAGCGAGGGGACTAGGGTTTGGAGAGAACAAAAAAAATGTAAGGCAAATGATAGGTTCGATTGGGATACTCTCAACCGGCCATGGGCCTTTGTTTTATAGAGGTGGGATGGTTTTATCCTGCAGGGCAACAGATCTCCAAGTTAGAAAACAAATTAGAATTGATCTGATGAAAACCTTCCAAAATCGACACCATCGGAGTGTCCGGTATGGTGCCGGATACTCTAGTGACCGGAGTCTCATGTCAAATGTCGGAGTGTTTGTCGTGTAAATCCAAGAACCCGAGAGGGCTCACCGAATAGTTTGGCATAGTGCTTGATACTCCGGTGGCTTTATGCCCCAACCCGAGACAGCTTGCCGGACAATCCGGTATGTTGCCAGAGGCTCCGGTGGGTTGAAAAGCTCCAACCTGAGAGGGTCTACCAGACAGTTCGTCATGGTGCTGGACACTCTGGTGCCAAACAGCGCGGCATGAGGCCGGACACTTCGGTGGGCCAAGTGCCCGAACCCGAGAGGGCTTGCCAGATAATCCGGCACTATGCGGGACACTTCGGTGGGACAGATGCCCCAAACCCGAGACGGCTTGTTGGATATTTCGGCAATGTGCCGGACACTTCAGTGACTCTGATTTTTGCTTGTCAACATATGCCCTCCTGTTTTTTGGTGAAGTTCCTGCACCATAAAACATTCTAAGCACCCAAAAACCTCTAAGGACGATGTTCCTCCTTACTCATCAGTTATTGTATCATTTTTGGCAACGATATTCATCATATTAGCCGTTCTTTCTTCTTATGCTTCTTGCCATACACTTGGATGACACTTTTTCAAGTATCGGCTGTTAAGGGCCCTAGATAATGACTCTCATCGGACATCTTCCAAAATGTAAGTATTCTCGACAATGACTTGCACTACTCTATATGGTCCTTCCCAACTAGGTGACCATTTCCCAAACTTGTTGCTTTTTGAGCCTACAGGCAGAATAGTTTTCCACACTGATTCGCTCACTTGAAAAGTTTTAACCTTTACCTTCTTGTTGTAAGCTCTAGCAACTCTCGCCTTATCTTTCTCAATTTCTTTCAAGGCACTCAAATGCTTATCGGTGACTTCATCAATGTTGTCTAGCATTAAAGTCCTATACTCATCGGTGGATAAATTATTTTGTTTAGCTAATCTTAGAGCTCCTAGATTTACCTTGATGGGTAAAATAGCCTCTTGCCTATACACGAGCTCATAAGATGTTACCTTAGTTGCCCCGTGCATAGATATTCGATGAGCCCACAATGCCTCCGATAAGACTTCATGCACCTCTTGAGATGGTCCTCAATCTTTTTTTAATGAGTTTGATCAACATTTTATTGCTAGACTCGGCCTGACCATTAGCCTGAGCATAATACGGAGATGAATTGAGTATCCTAATCCTGTAAGACTTGGCAAACTCTTTAACATAACCGGACGTAAAGTAAGTACCTTGGTCGGTAGTCAAAGTTTGTGGGATGCCGAATCTATGAATAATATGCTCGGTAAGAACTCAATTACCTCTTTGTGCGTTATATTCTTGAGAGCCACTGCTTCGATCTATTTGGTGAAGTAATCTGTTGCTACCAACACGAAGCGGTGCCCCTTCTAAGATGAAGGATGTATTTGCCCTATGAAGTACAATCCTCATCCTCGGAATGGCCATGGCTTTATGATGGGGTTCATCATGGCAGCGGGTGCCAACTGAATATTATCAAACATTTGGCGCTTTTCACGTCCTTTATAGTAACGATAGCAATTGGCAATCATGGTTGGCTAATAGAATCTAGCCCTTCTTAACAACCATTTCATTTTCGGAGCTGATTGATACATACCACAAATGCCATAATGAACTTCTCCCATAGCCACTTTGACCTCATCATCACCCAAATATTTTAAGAGCAAATCGTCTCCCGTTCGGTGGTATAAGTCATCATCAATCAAAGTATATTTGAAAGTTACATGCCAAACCTTTCTATTCACACTTTGGGTTGGACTACGAATGTATGAATCTATGGGTGATCTCCAATCAAGTGATTTGGCACTATCACGGTTTGACGTGTTAATATCCGAATGGTCTAGTTCTAGCACCTCAAGCATCGGTTTTTTAATGATTGAAAATTTACCTCTACTAACATTGTAACCTGATGCTTGTTGCGCCAACTTATTTACTTTACTGTTTTCTAGCCTAGGCACATGATGTATATTGAACTTATCCATCCCTCTAATGACGCCTAGGCATTTGTCAAAAATAGCATTCAACGATCCATCTAAGCATTGAAAATTTTGAGCAACTTGTTGCACTACTAATAACGAATCACCGAAAGCCTCTACATGTTTAACCCCAATGGATTCCAACATCTCCAAACCGAACAACAACGCTTCATATTTGGCTTGGTTATTGGTGCAATCATACTCTAATCGGTTTGAGAATTCAAAGTGTGCATCATGAGGAGAGATTAATACTATACCAACACCTTGACCCTCTTTACAAACTGATCCATCAAAATACAATTTTCAAGGGGTAAAAGTAACATAATCAATATCTAGATCATGCTCTAAATCAATCCGATATTCAACAATAAAATTAGCAACAATTTGGCTTTTCATGGATTTCAACGATTCATAAGCCAAATCCTATTCAATCAATGCATAAGCCCATTTACCAAGCCTACCACTAGTAATCGGCTTATACAACATATGCTTAATAACATCGGTTTGACAAGCAACCACACAAGTGCTAGATAACAAAAAGTGTCTTGGTGTAAGCATGATAAAAGAAAAAACATAGTTTCTTGATGAGAGTGTACCTTATTTCTGCATCAATCAACCGTTGGCTCACATATGTGATCACGTACTCCTTCCGGCTTCTAGTGTCAAAATAGCACCAACCACATCATCTTCTGCCGCTATGTAGAGACAAAAAGGCGCCCTAAGAACCGATGCCGAAGACAAGTATTTTTTGATCCTCTCAAATGCTTCTTGCTGTTTTACGCCCCAAATGAGTTCGACTTCATTCTTTAGCCGAAGAATAAGAGTAAATGCATTAATCTTTCTCGACAAGTTAGATATGAATCGCCTCAAGTAATTCACATTACCTAAGAAGCTTTGCAAATCTCTCTTACATGCAGGTGTTTGCACGTTTCTAATTGCTTCTATCTTCTTAGGATCTACCTCTATATCCTTCTCATGAATTATGAAGCTTAAAAACTTCTCGGCTGATACACCAAAAGCACATTTTAGCGAGTTCATCTTCCAACCGAAACGACACATTTGATCCAAAACGAGTTGCAAATCGGCCAAGTGAGAATCTAGGGCGACCGATTTGATCACCACATCATCTATGTAAATCTCCATGATGATACCAAGCAAATCATGAAAGATAAAGTTCATGACTCTTTGATATGTGGCACCCGTATTCTTCAACGCCAAAGTCATGACAACCCACTCAAATAATCCTCCAAAACTAAGACATCTAAACGCAGTTTTAGACATATCCTCTTCGGCCATGAAGATTTGGTTGAATCCCGTATTACCATCAAGAAAACTAATAACTCTATGTTCGGAGGCATCATTAATTGACATATCGGCTATGGGTATAGGATATTCATCTTTAGTAGTGGCTCTATTCAAATTTCTGAAATCAATGCAAACTCCTATCTTACCGGTGTTCTTCTTCTCCACCAGCACGATGTTGGATATTCACTCCACATATCTGCAAGGTCTTATAAATTTCGCATCAAGTAATCAGTTAATTTTCTCTTTAATACATCATGCATATTCATGTTAAACCTCCTCATCGTTTGCTTAAAAGTCTAAAACTAGATTTTATCAGAAGCCGATGCTCAATTAACTCGCAGCTCAACTCGGGCATTTCATTATAAGACCATGCAAAATAGTCCACGTATTCTTTTAATAAACCGATCAACTTCGCCTTGTAATTGGATTTCAGATTTTGGTTTATAAAAGTTGGCCTAGAATTGTCATCGATGCCAAGGTATACCTTCTCAAGAGGATCGGTCGATGTGAATCTTTGTCCTAACTTATCCATGTCCTCTATTTCTTCTATAGCTTCGCATATATCGTTTGTGTTGAACCGATAGTGTTTCACTCTCTTCTACAACCAATCAATATTAGACTCCATTAAATCACATTATATGGTTAAGCTGATTTTCTATCAGCTTTACATTGACGAGTACAAAACCATCTCTAGTTACACTAAAGAAATCATAATCCATCAAGTCTAAACTGGTCAAGCACTTGACGGTTTCATACGGCAAAGAAGAGGATTCGGCCATAGCAACACAAACCAATGCATCCGCATGATCAATCTCTACATCATCACCAACCCATTGTATCAAAAATTATAGCAATGTAGCTAAAACAAATCTATTAGCATGAATTCAATCACGCCCTAAGATCAAGCTATAGCTACCGCGCACATCGGCGACAAAGAAAGCGGTAGCCATGGTCTTGCTCTCAACAGTGAGCTCCATAGAAGTGACCCTCTTACCTCGATAGGGTCTCCTCTTTTCATACCGTCCAAAGTCATGTTGATTCGGATGAGCTCGTCATCGGCCTTACCTAGCTTTTTAAACATAGAATATAGCATTATATTAACAATCGCACTGCCATCTACAAGCATGCGAGAAATTGATGTGCCATTGATATGACCTACCACATAGAGCGTTTTCAAATGTTCTTCGATTCCTCGGGCTTCTTAAAGATAGCACTTTTTAGACCAAAGTCGAATTGTGCCATGACCTCTTCTTCCTCTACAAGCGAATGATCGGAAAGGAATAAACAAATGGTGTTAATGTCCATACCTTCCCGAGATGGTGTAGGCTCATAGTCCAAGAGGTCGTCGTCGTCGAACTCGGACATATCGACGTCTCCCATGGGCGAAGGCATTGTAGAAACCTCTCTCAAGACGGCGTCGGCCAAACCTAGTGCCTTCGGAGTAGCCTCCGCTTCCTCTATCATCGGTGGAGTGGGAGCCTCAGGCTCCTTAACTCTTCACTGCTTACTTTGAGAAACCATCGGCTAGATCTCATTGAAGACATAATCCCTCTTGTTCTCCGCCTCTTCCTCTTGAATCTTCCAGAGGCGCGGCCTTTGGAGCTTCGTCTTTTGATTGTGGGTCAAGTCAGGCGAACATCACCACGATTGTGTGTACGTGGAGGAGCTCTTGCTGCTAGCTTCATGATCATAGGAGGCCTTTTTGATCAGATCATCCAAAGTGATCGGTCCCGTGAAGACTCCCCCGATTTTGACATCGGTTTTGCCGATTTTCACGTCACCTCCGGATGCACTCTCTTAATGAACGAAAGTAGAAGAAGCAGGTTTATTACCTTGCTTCAGGCGCCACTCCTGCTTAGGCGCGGTGGTGGAGCCCCCTACTTGAACCTTGATCGATCGAGACTCCATCCGATCCGGAATAGGGCCGGAAAGCATTGTGAAGACATCTCCCCTCGGTCCGTTCCGTCTCAGATGAAATAACGGGTATGGCATTGGTGAAATGGGCATCGGTGGCATGGGGATCGGTGGCACCGGCATCCATGGCCCCATGTATGGATGCCACACCGGGAACGGTGGGTAAGGCATAGGATGGAACTATCGAGGTGGCGCTCTGAATCCAAGTGGAGGAGGAGGAGGAGGAGGTTCACGAACATCTATGGTTTGCCTCATCTCCTTCTTAGGTGGGCTACCTCCCCTCGGTGGCGACCTTGGCCGTTCATAGACCGATTGTTCAAATCAGTATTTTGGTTCTTGTACTTGGCCATAAGACGGTCGAAGGCATTTTTGGGCCCCATCTTCCTGTCCATGGCCTTACCTTGGTTCACTTTCCACTTGCCCACCTCGAGGTTCTTCGGCTTTATCATCTTGGGTTGTGGAACTTGCCCTCGGGTCTCGAGCCTTGGATGGTGACTTTCAGAGACTCTTGACCAACAGGGGATTTCTCGAGTACCACCTTCCTAGGGGCACCTTTCTCGCTTGAAGAAATAGGCATCTCATCCCTAATGATCACGTTCTTCCTCTTGGTTGTATCGGCTTCATGAGGCCGAATCAACACCTTGGGGTTGAGCTCGAGAGTGTTGACGGAAAACGGGTGCTCGTCGATCTGCATCTCTTTAAGACTCAATCATCCCTCATTAAGGGCCAATTGGACCTGTCGATGGAAAATATTGCAATTGTTAGTAGCATGAGAATAAGAGTTATGCCATTTATAATATGCTTTACGCTTAATCTCATCCGCCAGAGGTAAAGTGTATGCAATCTTAATGTATTCACCTTTGTGCAGGTCAGCAAATATTTTGTCACACTTAACTACATCAAATGTGTATTTCATATCGTCTTTTCGATTCTTATGAACCGGTTTGAGCGAATCACAAGCAAACAATTTCGCCTTAGAGGGCCAAATGAACTCGGCAGCCAAAATGCCATTGGAATCATCATCGGAGCTATCCGAATCACATTTCACGATGTGCATGCTACGACAGATCTTGTAATCATGGTTTATTTTTTTGCTTCGGCTTTTTTGAGCCGAAGCCCTTTGTTGGAGGTGAGTGAGTGTAAGAAAATCGTACCCCTCCAACCTCTCCCTAAGTGCGATCGTAAACCACTAAAAGCTAGGTCGGCTAAATTTTTTTCAAAAATTGTCAAATTAAAGCATCAGTTCTTAACATCTCTAAACCAAAGAAGATAATCAACGACGGGTTCTTCTTTCCCTTGCCGAACCGATGTCAAATGTGACAACTTTAATTCGTTGTCTCTGGAATAAAAGTGGTCATAAAACTTGTGCTCTAAAGACTCCCTTGGGTATATAGACCCCAGAGACAATGATGAAAACCAAGAGAAAGTGGTTCCAGTTAGTGATAAAGAAAACAATCGTACTTTCAAAGCCTCACTAAAACCCACTTCTCCTAGTTGAGCTATGTATTGACTAATGTGTTCCCAAGTGGGTTTTGCTATCCTCACCATTGAATTTGATAAAGTCAGAAACACGTCATCCAACGGAATATGGGACCGAATCAAAATACGTGAGGTACGATTTTTGATAAATTCGGTCCCTTCCCTTTAGGTCTACCCCTAGCATCTCACGAAATTGCTTGTTTAAGTCCTCCTTAATGCGAGCCATACACTCCTTTATGTTGACAATGGGTGGCTTAGTGGATGTGCCCGGTGGTGAAGGGTGTATGCTTGTCTTCATGGCGCTAAATAATTCGTTAGGGACAGGGCCACGAGGGATATCCATACCGCTTGTTGGGATAGGCGGCGTGCTATATGTAACGGTACGGTAAGGAGGAACAAAATTAGCCAATTCATTCAATCGGCTCGTAGCCGGATTGGGAATGCTAGTGATTGGTTCTATGCTAGCCGGAGACACTACCAAAGCATTAGTTTGCACATAAGATGAAAAACTAGTTGGTCCACTAACGGCATGCTATACGAAGATTGTTCTATATTAGACATAGTAGGCGCCGATGTGCTAGTAGAAGGACCTACATGCGCAACATGAGAAGATGATGCAATACTAGCATTTTTAGATGACTTAGACATGTTCTCTTGAATCATATATTGCATATCATTAGTTAAGACTTTTTCATGTCGGCAAAGTAATATGGAAGGTCTTCAAAAGTAACGGGAGGGTGCAAAGATGTTCTCATATTGACATCACCCATGGCGCGTCATCGACGACGGTCGAAAAAATGGGCTCCTTCACTTGAGAGATGGCGCCTTGGTGGTCCTTCTTGAAGCACGCCAAGTACTCCTGCTGCTCCCGCTCTCCGCGCGCCTTGCGCTCCTCCTTGAAGGCCTTCCGGTGTTCTAGGAACGCCTTGCGCGCCTCCTCGAGCAACTCCTCCAAGGATGACATAACGATATTCATCGTGGAGATCTCGGAAGTCATAGCAAAAAATGACGATTCAGTTTGTGCAACCGGAATCACTCGTTCCCTAGCGGGGTCGCCAAAAAGTGTGTTGACGCCGAAATCGGGTATGGACCAACATACCGCTCGCACGTCTATGTGCAGGAACATCAGTTCTTCTTCAATGCCAAGTTTGGGTAGCACCTAGATAACACCACCTCGGGAGGGACCCCGTCGGAGGAGGATCGTCTTAGGGGTGATCTAGACTCGGTCAGGCCAACTAGATCACCTTCAGTCGTCGCTGGGACAAAGAAAGAACAGCACGGGGGTCGAGTGAGGGGATTAGGGTTTCGAGAGAATAAAAAACGTAAGGCAAATGACAGGTTCGATTGGGATACCCCTCAACCGGCCATAGGCCTATGTTTTATAGAGGTGGGATAGTCTTATCCTGTAGGGCAATAGATCCCCCACGTTACGAAACAAATTGCAATTGATCCGCTGAAAACCTTCCAAAATCGACACCATCGGAGTGTTCGGTAAGGTGACGGATACTCCGGTGACCAGAGTCTCTGGTCAAATGTCGGAGTATTCATCGTGTAAATCTGAGAACCCAAGAGGGCTCACTAGATAGTCCGGCATAGTGTTGGATACTCCGGTGGGCTTTATGCCCCAACCCGAGATGGCTTGCCGAATAATCCGGCATGTTGCCAAAGGCTTCGGTGGGTTTAGAAGCTCCAACCTGAGAGGGCCTATCGGACAGTCCAGCGTGGTGCCGGACACTCTAGCGTCGGACAGTCCAGCATGATGCCAGACACTCCGGTGGGCCAAGTGCCCGAACCCGAGAGGGCTTGCCGGATGATCCGTCACTATGTCGGACACTCCAGCGGGTCAGATGCCTCGAACCCGAGACGGCTTGCTGGATATTCCGGCAATGTGCCGGACACTCCGGTGACTCAGATTTTTGGGTGTCAACAACTTGCTTTCCGTAGGCTCTGTTTTCATTGGCTCTAGTGATGTGTCTAGTAGTTGTTTTATCTTATCACTCAATCAAATTGCAGTCTCTTTTCACTTGTGTTCTGTTGTGAATTGGTGATCTTGCTTTCGTGTTGTCTTATTTTTTTCCGGATCTTTTTCTACGGTTAGTAAGTTTGTTGTGACTACTTGATCGTAGTGGATTGGAAGAGAGGTGCATTGAGTGAAAAATTGGAAAGGCCATCAGTTTCATAAGAAATTTGTTGAGGTGCCTATTCACCCCCCCTCTAGTTGCCATACTCGGTCCATCAATTGGTATCAAAGCCGGCTTGATCACTCGTTGACCCTAACCCGTTCGTGATCCATAGGCGACATGGAGAAAAGTGCTATCAAGCTTGTTGTCTTCAATGGGGAAGATTTGTCCTATTAGAAGTCAAGAACAAAAGCTTACCTTCAGAGTCAAGGGCGAGCAATTTGGGACATCATAGAGCAAGAGTACCAGATGCCAGCAAATCTCACATTGCTACAAGCGAACGAGTTAGTCAGGTATGAGAACAAATCAAAAGCTGTTAACTTTCTGATATCTGCTCTTGATAGGAAAGAGTTCAATCATGTCTCACACTTAGAAACTGCACATGCTATTTGGGTGAAGTTGTGCACATACCATGAGGGCATTAATCAAGTCAAGTCTATGCGTAAGGACTCTTACAATAGGCAATACCAGACCTTTGCGCAAAAACTTGGAGAATGCTTAGATGATACTTCTGCTAGGTTTGAGGCCATTGTGAGCAATCTTAGAGCTTGTGGCAATCTTGCATATTATGATAATGAAATGGCTAAAAAATTGCTTTACTCTCTGGATGAACATATTTGGGGTGTTTAGATTTCTGCGTTGGAAGAAATTCCTGAATTTAACACTCTTGATTGCGAGTAATTGTATAGCAAGCTGAAATCGAATGAGCTCTCTAGAAAGTCTAGGCCCAATCATGCAAACTCATCTTCTACATGGCTTTACTTTCAAGTTCTCATGGTGTTGCTCCTAATGATGCTTTGCATGGAACTAACCCCTCACATTACATGGCCTCTTTCAAGTTTGCTTTGTCCTCTCTTGTGGCAGCTTCCGATGAATAGATGGAGTGCATTCTCGATGACGAGCTGTCATTGTTGACAAGAAAAATTCAAGAGAGTATACAACAACAAAAGGAGAGAAGAGATGGTGGTTCACACGTCTGCTTTTAGTGTGGTGATCTTGGACACTTCATCGCTGACTGTCCCAAGCGAAAGAAGAAGTCCGACCACCACAACCACACCAACAATGAAGCCAAGAAGAAGAACTACTTCACCAAGAAGGGCTGGAACTCCAAGAAGCTTGTCAAGGCGGTCGCACGTGCTTGTGGTTCCACACTCAGTGATGTTGATCTCATCAAGTGAAGAGAACTCAAGCTCGGATGAGCATGTGGATAACCTCAGGACAAGAGGAACATGGACTTCACCGGCCTCTGCTTCATGGCCAAGGATGATCCTCAGAATGACTCTGACTTCGACACGAATGAGGTATTTCCTTCTCTTGATGAGCTCTCATCTGAAATTGAGAACCTGCAGTTTGTCCTCCTTAAGCAAGATAGAAAGCTTTGTGATGCTATTCGTGAAAACAAGGAGCTTAAGTGCAAACTTGAAAGTGCTCACGTTGAACTCACTTTGCTTAAGTCTAAAATTGATGAGGACATAACTGTTGAGTGTCAGTCATGTCAAGCTGTCAGGGATGATCTTGCTAAAAGAGAGGTTGTGCATGCTCAAGTTGCCAGTCAGATTGAGAGTGCCATGAAAGAGCTAGAAAATATAAAAGCTCAATCTCCCAAAGTGTTTCCTCCACCATGTCAAGTTTGTGTCTCTCGTAAGGACAAGCTGACCATAACCCAAGAAGAAAACCAAAATCTATCCAAGGAGAATGAATTCCTCACAACCCGTCTTAAGAGAACCTTGGTGAGTGGAAAGAATATTGAGAGTGACTTGACTAGGATTAAGGAGCGTGCTTTTAGATCAACCTACAACTTGGGTTTGCATTTTTAGAGGTGTGACAAAGAAAGTGAGAATGTGGGTAAGTTTGTACCTAGCTCCAACCACTGTGATGAGAAAGAGTCCACCAAACCCACTGACACCTACTACCCACCTAACCCAAATCCCTCCTTCAACCCAAAGCAACCTGAGAAAGAAAAGGTGAGACCACCCATGCAATCTAAACTTAAGCCTAAAAGAGACTACATTTGCATGTTTTGTGGTTAAGGTGGTCATTTGGATGAGTTTTGCTATAGGCGCATAAGAATTGAGAGAAGGCAAGCTGAGTTAGCTAGGAATGCTTTTCGTGATGAATACTTTGATTCTCAACCACAGTTCTCTACTCGCTATTTTCATGGACCAGGTCATCGCTCATATGGTTTTGGTTCTCGAAACAAGCGCTTTATGCCACAACGTGTTCACGAATCACGTTTTCACCATCCTGGTGTTCATCCTTCGCGTGGATACAATCTCTCATATGATTCTCATCCACATGACACAAGGGCTAATTTTTGACACTTTGATGGATCACGTTTTCCCCATCGTGACACCTATTTTAGGCGCTCGAATGTTGAAGGGCCAAGAACTGTTTTCACTTCTAAGGGTCATATGGTTAGGTGCCGGATTCCTAAGTACTTACTCTCTAACCCCAGCACTAAGCCATCGACCTCCTCTTCCTATTATATGTAGGTGATGGATGGAGGTCTGGAGGACAAGTGGTTGATGGACTCCGGTTGTTCAAGACACTTGATCAGTGATGAAAAATGATAATCCAGCCTCACTCCCTTGAAGTGTCGGGAGTATGTGACCTTTGGAGATGACATGAAAGTAAGAGTAAAGGCCAAGGGGATCATCAATATAAATGGTAACTTCACTCTCAAAAATGTGATTTTGGTCGAACATGTCAATTGCTTTCTGTTTCACAATTACTTGATGATGGTTTGGAAGTGTGCTTCAAAAGGAATGCTTCTCGAGTTTTTGACTCTACCGGTGCTTTGGTTTGTGGTATTTCTCATGTTAGGAGAGTGTTTCGTGCTGATTTTTCTGCTAATGTTGCTTCGCATAAGTACTTAATTGCTGAACCTTCTTCTGAGCTTTGGATGTGGCATAGGAGACTAGGTCACAAGAGATTTGACTTGCTATGTGGCTTAAGTGGTCTAGGTTTGATCCGAGGATAAGCTCAAGTTTGAGAAAAATTTGGTTTGCACTCCTTGTCGTCACGGGAAAATGGTTGCCGCTTCTCACCCACCAATTAATTTGGTGATGACCGAACGGCCAGGGGAATTGCTTCATATGGACACTGTTGGTCCTTCCCGGGTTTGTTCGGCGGGTGGCAAGTGGTATGTTCTTGTGATTGTTGACAACTTTTCTCGCTACTCTTGGGTGTTCATTCTTAAAAACAAGGATGAAGTGTTTCAACAATTTAGGAGCTTAGCTTTGAGGTTGTTCAAGGAACTCCTTGGTGCATTACGAGCAATTCGTAGTGATAATGGCACCGAGTTTAAGAACTCCTCATTTGATGCTTTCTATCGTGAGCATGGCCTTGAGCATCAATTCTCTGCACCCCGTGTGCCTCAGCAAAATGGTGCTGTGGAAAGGAAAAACAGAACCTTAGTTGAGATGGCTTGGACGATGCTTGACGAGCATAGGACTACAAGATGCTTTTGGGCTGAAGCCATCAGCACAGCTTGTTATGTTTCGAATCGTATATTCTCGCGGTCCATTCTTAATGTGACTTCTTATGAGCTACACTTTGGAATCTGTTTCACATTTGCGTGCTTTTGGTTGCAAGTGCTTTATCCTAAAGCGTGGTAATCTTGATAAGTTTGAGCCAAGATCTTCCGATGGTATTTTCTTTGGTTACACTGCACATGGTCATTCTTATAGAGTTTTGAATCTAGAAACTAACACCATCATAGAGTCCTGTGATGTAACCTATGATGAATCAAATTCTTGTGCAAGAAATGTGGTTGAGACTGCAGGTGATAGGGAAATGAGTGAGAGCATTTTTGTGGAAGACGACATATCGGCTATAGATGATGATGAGGAAGAACCACTACTTCCTGTCTCCATGCCTACATTTGAGCAAACTCCTACTTCGATTACTCCGGCTGAGGGTCTAGAAGCTCCTACATCGGCATCTGCAACTGTCGAGCCTGCTCCAGCTATGGTTGAGGGGGAGGTATGCTCTGAGATAGAGGCTCCTCGCCACATTCAACATTGGCATCCTGCACAACAAATGATTGGTAACATCAATGAAAGGAGAACAAGGTCGAGGTCTGCTCATCTCTCTTGCTTTACTCACTCCTTATTTGTTGCTTCCTTTGAACCTCGAGATGTTGAACACGCTCTTTCTGATTCCAATTGGGTCAATGCTATGCATGAAGAGTTAGAAAACTTTTAGAGAAACAAAGTGTGGACCCTTGTAGATCCTCCTCCCAATGTTAACATCATTGGAACCAAATGGGTTTTCAAGAACAAACATGGAGAGGATGGCCTTGTGGTGAGAAACAAGGCTAGGCTTGTAGCTCAAGGTTTTAGCCAAGTTGAAGGTTTAGACTTTGGTGAAACCTTTGCTCCTGTGGCTCGTCTCGAAGCCATTAGGATCCTGCTTGCTTTTGCATCTTCTAAAAGCTTTAAGCTCTATTAGATGGATGCTAAAAATGTCTTTTTAAATGAGTTCATTGAGGAAGAGGTTTATGTCAAGCAACCACTGGGCTTGAGAATCCCAAATTTCCACATAGAGTGTACAATCTTCAAAAAGCTTTGTACAGCCTCAAGCAAGCGCCTAGAACTTTGTATTCCAGGCTCAAGAATTTCTTGCTAAAGCGGGGCTATGTGATGGCTTGTGCTGACAAAATCTTGTTTATTCTCAAGCATCACAATGATTTTCTAATGGTTCACATATACGTGGATGATATCATTTTTGGTGGTTCCTCTCATGCTCTTGTGTCTAACTTTTAGGAGACCATGGAATGTGAATTCATGATGTCGATGATGGGCGAGTTGGCCTATTTCCTAGACTTCAAATCAAGCAATGCAAGGAAGTCATCTTCATCCACCAAACAAAGTACACAAAAGATCACTTGAAGAAGTTCGACATGACGATGAGAAGCCGCTAGCGACACCGATGGTCACTACGATAGCACTCGACCCAGATGTTCATGGTGAAGCGGTGGACCAAAGGGAGTACAGGAGCATGAGGCTCCCTCTTGTACTTGATGGCAACAAGAACCGACATACAATTTGCTGTGTGTCTTTGTAGTCACTTTCAAGCTTCTCCAAGGGTGTCTCATTGTCAAGCTTTGAAACGCATTTTCAGGTATCTCAAATACACCCTTGAGTTTGGTCTTTGGTATTCTACTTCATCGTCTCTTGATCTTGTTGGCTATTCAGATGCGGATTTCGCTGGTTGTCGGCTTGATAGGAAGATCACCTCTGGTACTTGTCATTTTCTTGATACTTCTTTGGTTTGTTGGTCTTCTCAGAAGCAGTCTAGTGTTGCCCAATCCACAACCGAAGCTGAATATGTTGTTGCCGCTTGTTGTTGCTCCTAAATCCTATGGATGGTCTCTACCATGAGTGACTATGGGTTAAACTTCAACAGCGTTCCACTTCTATGTGATAACTCCAGTGTCATATGCCTAACCAATAACCCAGGTCAACATAGCAAGGTCAAACATATCAATGTGAGGTACCACTTCTTGAGAGATAATGTTGAGACAGGTGCGATTGAGCTCAAATACATTGATACCCACAATCAGCTGGTTGACATTCTTACCAAGCCCCTAGATGCTTCGAGATTTGCTTTTCTTCGGGGGGAGTTCGGTGTGTTGGTGCTTTTTTGTAAATATGTATCTTCTTTTCAGTCTTGCATCTCATTTTGTAGCATATGCATCATAGATGAGCTTCACCTCTTATGCTTTCTTGCATTTGGCATTGCTAAGATTGTCTTGAGCTCTTGTGTGACTGCTAGTAGTAAACTCTCTACTTAGTCTTTTCTATATAGCTCGGTATAATTTCTTTTGAGTAACTTGCTAATCTCTAAGATGAAAATTGACAAATTGTGAGACTTATGATGTAGGCATGATGAAATCTTGATCACCACTTGTATGCTTGTTCTTATCCTTGCGAAAGCTTGTGTTAAGGCTAGTTTGGATGATCTCTTGGCTTTGGCACCATGTGTTTGAGAGATGGAATGTCTTTGCAAATGTTTAGCTCATGATGAAACTTTGCTCCTTTTGCTCTTGTGCTTAATTGCTAATCAAATTTGATATTTTAATCTTAATGAAAAATCCAATACGGTTCCTTGAAGCCTCGGGGTATTTGCCGTAACTAGTCATGCGACCCTCTACTTGGATAAGAGGTTACTTGAGGGTAAAAAGAAAATCCAATATGGTGCCTTGAAGCCTCGGGGTGTTTGCCGTAACCAGTCGTGCGACCCTCTGCTTGAATAAGAGGTCACTTGAGGACAAGTAACTAAATTTGAGCAAAGAAACCAACTTGACTTGATCAAACTGAGTATTTGTTGCATATGTGAGCGTTTGACAAAGCACATCTTCACGAATGCTTGTTGCCTTGATTGAGAGTAAATCTAGCTAGTTTTCTTACTTAATAATAGCTTTGCCTTGGATTGGGATGATTATACTTGTGGTGACAGCTCTCATCATTTTTAGCAAGTTTGAATCTATATGAGCCATCTAATTTTCTCGCTTAGTTTGTATAGCTCTTTTGTCATTATGCCATTCTATCTCTTATGGACTGAGTGCGTTTGTGAGCTCTTGCTTTCACACTTAGCTCTATGGATGATTTTTTACACGGTTAAATGCTTTTAAGCCTAATTGTTGAAACTCATTGGTGCATACCCTCATGCATTGCATTTTTTTGCTCCCATGAGTTTTGTTAATGAGTTCATTGTCAAAGGGGGAGAAATTATGAGTTTCATGCACAAATCTTGCATTTACCTTGCGACAAGTTATCACCAAGAAAGGGAGAGCTTTTCACCTTATTTGAGTCATTCTTGATCTCCTTGTGATCTTTGCTTTTGAGTCGCTACCTTCACCTTTTTTTGAGCTCTTGTGCTTCTGTTTATTCTAGATAGTCATTTTATGCCTGTGTTTTGGTTTTTGGGCCATTTATATGAGCTTCATATTTTTTGTTTCTCAAATTCAAATCTTGTGCATTAAGTGTTGTAAATGTACCCATCAAGGGGGAGATTGAGGAACCATGTTGAGATGTGCCATGGTTCATTTTGAGTGATGAGTCATTGACGAGTTTGAATTTGGTTTGAGTTGCAAAGTTCTTGGGGATCACTTTCAAGTTTAGTTGATTATTGACTAACCGGTGAAATGGTGAAGTTGCTTGAGTGTTTGGAGGAGAAGGAAACGTGTTTGCTTGTCTCATGATGTGTAGGTGCACAGAGTCAACTTGGCGGTCAGCGGTAGGAGGATCGGGCACAAGTTGAGGACTTGGGGCCGGATGATCGAGAAGCCGGGTGAGGTCAAGGGTGATCCACACCGTACACATGGAGAAGGCAAGAAGCACAGACAGTTTCACAACTGAGGCTCAAAACCATGGAAGTGATGAAGACGCTGGGTTGACCAAGTCAAGGCGAGCAGGATGCCGATGCAAGTGACAATGGGGCCCGAGGAGCGGGACTGGGAGAGACTCAAAATCGAAGGCAGCGGATGATGTGTACGTGGCACCATCAAGAAGGTTTCGTCGCGGCAAAGCAAAGTCATTAAGGGCTCGATGGCGTTCGAGCGACGAAGAAAATGTTGGACAGAAAAGACCCTAGGGATATGTTTAGTTGTATTAGGTTCTGGGGGCATTTTGGGAAAAATGATTGTGTATAAAAAAGGTGAGCCGAGGGCTGTGGCCTGATGCCACTCCTGTCTAATTGAGGGAGGGTGGGCGGCTTCATTTGCCTTCGTGGATTCCCCGTTTCGTTTGATCGAAAATCTGTTTGGATCAAAGCCGAGCTCGTGCCTTTTGTTTTCTCCAAAATTTCTTGTTTGATTTTACGAGATTTAAATCACTCTGGTTCCTGTATGTTTTTGGGCGAGAGCGTCTATCTCCCTGACGCTTCGGTTGCCTGGTGATTGGATTTCTTTTGTCGGGATCCTTCGTATGGATTAGTCAAGTCGTCAGTTTTCTTTTGGATCTTGCGGGTGAGTTTGTTCCGCCGGACAGCAGAGATTTCTAGAGTAATCAAATGGTTTGATTTCTGGATTGGTCCGTCTCCTTGGTCCAGCTGTATGCGAGTTCCAAGCAGGGTTTAATATTTTGTTTAAACCGTTAAAACCGGTAGGGACCGGTTTAACAAAAACCGGAAAAATCGGTCAAAATTCGCTCTAAATCGAAAATTCAAAATTTGAACGGTTTGCTACAGTAAACCGGTCAGTTTCACCGGTAAGCTGAGCGGTTTCACCGGTAACCCGGCCGGTTTCACCGGTTTGCTACAGTACAGATTTCAAAATTTGAAACCCACTGGTTTTACCGGTTAGCCGACCGGTTTTTGGTATTCTGAATTTTTTCAATTTTTCAATTTTTTTAAAATTTTAAAAACGAAAACTCCGGACCGGTTTCACCGAAAACTGCGAAAACTGGCCGATTTTGAACGGTTTTGTGAACCCTGGTTCCAAGATCCTGCAAGCAGCACGGTTCAAGCAAAGTTAGAAATCAATTTGTTGCTTTGGACCTGCAGCAGCGCACGATTTGTCTTGGTAGAGGAAAAAGGCTTCTGGTCTGTGAGGGACAGCACGATTTCTCGTGCTAATCACGGCTCCAAGCTGTGCACAAGTTCCAAGATTTTGTAGCAGCAAGGCTCTCGCAAGCACAAATCTTTTGGCTTTGACTTCATCCTGCGGCAGTTTGCTACTTAAATTAATATTGCAGTGATGTGCTGATCTTACTTGCTTTCCGTAGGCTCTGTTTTCATTAACTCTAGTGATGTGTAATAGTTGTTTTTTCTTGTCCCTCGATCAAATTGCAGTCTCTTTTCAGTTGTGTTCTGGTGTTCATTGTTGATCTCGCTTTCGTGTTGTTTTGATTTTTTCCCTATCTTTTTCTATGGTTACTATGTCTGTTGTGACTATTTGATCGTAGTGGATTGGAAGAGGGGTGCGTTGGGTGAAAAAGTTTCATAAGAAATTTGTCGAGGCGCCTATTCACCCCCTTTCCTCTAGTCGTGGTACTCAGTCCTTCAGGTTTAAAACAGTGTGTTAGTATAATCCTCATTGAATTATTAAAATATTGATATTACTAGACATTAATGTTGATTGCCTTGATTGTCCGTTGTTAACGTTCCTTTATTAACCATAGGATATATGTGGTTAAATTTTTTTAACAAATAGAAAATTGTCTTCATATTAGATTGCTTAGTAACCTTTATATAATGCGATGCATCGCCAAACTATACACTAATCATTTATGAAATGTGTAAAAATAAGTTTAGTGGTGTGAGTAAAATAAAATAGGATGGGTCATAGTGCAACTAGTGCTAGGTGAAGAAGGATGTTTCTGGTTGTGGGATGAGGCTTATGTGAAAGGTGATGTGATAGGTGTTTAAGCTTCGGTTTGGTCTACTTGTCGTGAACAAAGGTCGTCCGTGCCATATAAGGACTGGTTCATCGGATCTTAATGTAGTAATTTCGTGCAACCACAGGATCTGTATGGGAAGGACTTACTTTACCTCTCTGGTTATCCACATTAAGCCTCTAAGGCGGTCGATAGGACACAAAAGGCTAGGAGCAGACGTGAGATACTCATAGTTTGATCCTCGATTACAGCAATGGCCCTTGTTGTGTGATCGTATTGCCCATGGATGACTCTGGTCTGTGTTGTCTCCCCTTGAGGGAATTGCAGGAAAAGACGACAGAAGTTAATTGCGCTGTAGGCTGCTCCAGGTTTGTGCTATCACGTCATCAAGACTTGGAAAACCCTGATGGATGACCTCTGGATGCATCTTGAGGTGGATTCTATAGTAACCCTTGTATGTATTAGAGTAAACGTTATGTAATTCTATCGCGCAAGACAAATATAGCTTGTGTGTACAGTGTACAACCGCTGCAGAGTGTATAATCTATCCGAAATAACCGTTGTCATGGTATTGACACACTACAGCTTGGGCTCACTTTGATTAGTCTTCATATTATCCTTGTTCGAGTGAGTGTAGGTGCCTGTATATTGAAAAGTGTAGGCTGTGTGTCTGGGCTGTTATGTATTTGTGTCGGAAGGTTAGACTAAAAGTTGGGTACTGGCAGGATCGATGAATATCTCCCCCAGGACCAACCTACTATAATATAGACAACAAATGTTTTTCTTCTCATTGCAAAGCTTCTGTAGTGAATTCTGCATAAAGCTGGCTTCTTGCAAAAGAAAACCTCATAGACTAATCTTTGCTACAATCAAATATGCATCTATATACATATCTTTGCTTAGTGTTAAGGCTTTCTAGGTACCTTACGTACTAGCTCGTTTGCAATTGTGGTTTTAGACAAAGAAGATTGCGTAGAAGACAACGACGTGTTGGTTTTAGTTCTGCTTTCCAAAGTTTTCTTGTGGCTTTGAGCCATGGTTTTCGCTGTTTGCTTCACCTCTAGCTGGTCAACTAGTTATGAATATTTTAATCCTTAGCGTGTTGCCCCTAAAGGCTCGGTATCAGGTATATTACTTTATCCGAAGTATGCTTTTTGATATACATTCTGATGTGTTAGTGCGTATTAGCTACTGATCCAGAGACTGATATGTGATGCATAATGTATCCTAGAAATGGGTACGACATTATACAAAATAATTTGGAGGGCTTTTCTACAAAAATGCAGTTTTACTGCTAGTGAACGAGCTACCTCTCGATACAAAGCCGTGGACCGTGCTGTGGATCATAGCTAGAGCCGGTCCACGCACGCGCGCCGTGGTCCTCAGCGGCGGCCAAGCGAGCGGCCGGCCGGAGGGCCTCTGGATTCAAGCCGAGACAAGAGGGAGCGGTGTGGGGAGTCTGCTGGCGAGTGCGGCGGGGATGGGGACGCGACGGCACTGGCAGTGGAGGGCAGGCGGCGCGCAGGGGCGGAGCTCGATTCTAGGGCGCATTAGAGGCAGAGGCAGTTCGCGGTGGCCAAGGAAGAGTAGGGGAGCTCGCTGTGGAGATGTGGCATGGAGGAATTTGATTAAAGCTCGACAGGGAGGAAGAATCGCAGCGGCAGCCAGCTCCGGTGAACAATGGCAGCCATAGAGGGAGAAGCAAATTGAGCTCGATCGTGGCGTTTTGGTGGTCGAGTTTGATTCTGAGAGTAAGAGAGGAGAGCCGGGCGCACCAATTTATAGCCGGATGGAGGAGTAGCGGCCACGGCATCGGAGTTTGCCCATGTCGGGGTGGTCGGCAAGGACGCAACCGACAGCAGTCGTGGGCGGTGAACGTGACGTGCGTGAGGGCGCGGCTGTCGGTGTTTGCGTCGACAGCATGTCAGCACGTCCGCAGCCGGTGGTGGCGGGAGGAGTAAGCGCACCATTGAGCTGGCGGGAGAGTTAGAGCGGTGGCGACATGCACGTTCGCCTATCGGGGAGAGAGAGAAGAAGAGTGGGGGGAAGGAAGGAGACGAAGGCTCACAGGCAGGTCCAATGGTTTAGTCCAGCTTACCATTTAACCATTTTGGGTAGAGAGAAGAGAAGAGCAAACAAACATGATGGGATTGAAACTTTGTAGAAGGGATCTATAGTAGGCGTTTTACAACGTACGGACTGCATTTTTAAAGGGAACACGAAGTTATGGAATTTTGAAAGTGGTTAATCGTTAAGGAGGCTGTCTGCTGGAAGAACAAATTATTTATCCAATGGTATGCCTATTTTGCTTTGAAAATCAAACCTCCGGAGCTCGGATGGTTTTGAAATTTTGTGTAGTGGTAGAACATCTTAGGACGGACAATTTTTCTTTTGGGCTTATCTTCAAATTTGTTTTTAATTTAAAGTAGTAAATATATTTGAACGAGGTCAAATATGATTCAAATGAGTTGAACGGTTTGGAGTTCAAGAGATTGGATGAATTCAGAACTTAGATGGAGCACGAGGAAATAAATGAAGAAATAAAATAAAAAGGCAATCACTTGTCACACTGACAAATTTTATTATTTTATGAAATCTTCAATTTATTCGGTTCGATTACAAAATAAAATTTTACCTTTTGAAAAAGGAGAGAAAAGAGAGACAAAAATGTCATATTTTTGTTAGTGACAGTTTAAATTTTTGAGTTTTAATTTAGAGTAAATTTTGGGGCGTGACATACTAGAAAGAGAAAAATGTATCTCATAAAGTGAAAACGACAGTTTGAGAAAACTTTTGGAGCTAAAATAACTTATAATTTGAGACGGAAGTACCAATTTTAAAAAAAACATTGTGCTTGCCAAGCGGGTGAGATTAAATGCGGTGTTAAACGCCTCACATGCAGGTGAGCAGAAGCTTCCCTTGCCTCTCGCACTCACCTCCATCCCAGGAGAGTGGCCTTTCAAAGGCCAGCCCGGACGGCGCAATTATATTGTTGACTGAGGGCGCTACTGCATTCATAATCAAGCTCTTCAAAACACGCAACGACCTTATTATATAGCTGCTACTAGTACAGCTCAAAATAACCCGCAGCACCCAGGTTGTAATCTGTGTTGTTTCATTTTTCCTCGGAAATTGAAGTATACTTGCGATGTTACTCCAGGGGTACCTGCTGTGGCTGATCTTGCTGCACGCGGCGATTGGAGTAGCTGTGGCTGGGAAGGTGCCGGCCATCATCGTGTTTGGCGACTCGTCGGTGGACACGGGCAACAACAACTTCATCCCGACCGTCGCGCGGAGCAACTTCTGGCCCTACGGCAGCGACTACACGAACGGCCTCGCCACCGGGCGCTTCTCTAACGGCCGCCTCTCCACTGACTTCATCTCGGAGGCTTTCGGGTTGCCGCCCTCTATACCAGCTTACCTCGACGCCAACTGCACCATCGACCAGCTGGCCACGGGTGTCTCCTTCGCCTCCGCCGCCACTGGTCTCGATAATGCCACCGCCGGCCTCTTGGTAACTAAGCATTCATCATTCTTTTTTTCTTCCTGATCGAAATATATAGTAATTAACTGCTTGGATTCGGCCTTTGTCCATCACATTTGTTAATCCTTGTGCGTGCCGGCAAACTCCAACAATGCAGTCGGTGATCACGCTAAGCGAGCAGCTGGCATACTTCAAGGAGTATACGGACCGCCTCAAGATCGCCAAGGGCGAGGCGACGGCGAAGGAGATAATCAGCGAGGCGCTCTACATCTGGAGCATCGGCACCAACGACTTCATCGAGAATTACTACAACCTTCCGTCGCGGCGGATGGAGTACACGGAGCCCGAGTACGAGGCCTACCTGCTGGAGCTCGCCGAGGCTGCCATCCGCCGCGTGCACACTCTCGGCGGCCGCAAGATGGACTTCACGGGGCTCACGCCCATGGGCTGCCTCCCCGCCGAGCGGATCGGCAACCGCGGCGAGTGCAACGAGGAGTTCAACGCCGTCGCCAGGAGCTTCAACGTCAAGCTGCAGGAGCTCGTTGCCAAGCTGAACAAGGACCTCCCCGGGCTTCGCCTAGTCTTCGCTGGCACGTACGATCTCCTCGCTGCCGTCGTCGACAAGCCGGCAGACTACGGTGAGCACTGATGCCATGCACCACGCGGGAGCGTTTCTCCATTGATTCAGCTCACAAGAGTAGCATGTGGGTGCGGTTGTTAGCCGCATTCATGCCCCGTCGTCCGGATTAATGGTGCTCTGCGGAGCAGACTGAGGCATGGGCGCCACATGACTCCTGTCTCGGAAACACGCTGCAGCTGTTGCCGAATTTAACAGTGACCTACGTCTCCTCGTCAATTTACCGCGCCTGCTGCAATCTCCACTCTTGAAAACTGTTTTTCGGTTACCATGGATTCTCTGAGTCTGAAAAAGAGCTCCTGGAAATTACAGCTCCGTCGCTATATTTAGCAACAATCTAGCGCGGTAAGACAGAAAAAAAGAGAGAATAGTACTAGCATTTAGCTTGTGAAAGGCTTTTTTTTTTGTTTCTTTTCGTACTACTAGTTATATCCAGCCAAGAGCGAAACTATTCACTTTCTTCAATCGCCGATTTGCCTGAATCCCCCCATCCTCTGTTACTCAGTGGAGCGATCTCTCTCATAATGTGCCATCCTCAGTCACATTATAATAATATCCTCAGCTCTTGACCAAAACTTTATTAATTTCTCCTCACCTTTAAAAATATATAGTGGCCAGGCTTTCTAACCATCAGTTCTGTTTCCGTGGTGACCAGGATTCGACAACGCAGTGCAAGGGTGCTGCGGGACCGGGCTTTTCGAGGCTGGTTACTTTTGCAGCTTGAGCACCTCACTATTGTGTAGAAACGCCAACAAGTACGTCTTCTTCGACGCCATTCATCCCACGGAGAAGATGTACAAACTGATAGCTGATACTGTGATCAACTCCACATTGCACGTATTCATGTGAAACTGATCAACTTCGGGATATAACTCTACTAGTGTACGATATTACTTTATTGTATACAGGCATCACATCGCATATATATTGTCGTCTCCTGACATCATATATTGTTTAGTTACTGTAGAGGCTACAGATGGATTGTAAATCTTTTCTTGTTCAGTTTTGTGATTTTGATATATACCCTCTTTGTTCTTAAATTGTGTTCGCCGTTGACTTTTAACATCAAATTTGACCTTATCTAGTAAAAATAATGAAAATGTGTCAAATTATAGCTGATGATACAAACACTTTAAATGATAAAGAAAATTATAAAAAAATTATATAATATTTATAAAACATTTATGAATAAGACGAATAGTCAAAGTTGATGTTTAGATTTCAACGGTGACAACAATTTAGGAATGGATGCAGTGAAGTAAATCTGTTATGTACCCCAGTGCCATGTACTCTCTCCGTCCCAAAATAACTTTATGTTTAGTTTCATACTATCTAACTTTGTCCTGTGATTTCTGTAGGCGGACCCTTCAAACCACTGCTTGGAAAATATATATTCGTGCAGGCGGACCCTTAGAACAACCGCATGAAGAGAACTCCATTATCCCACAACAATCCACACTAGTGACCCATGTAGCCAACCCCACCTATTTGGCCACTATACGATCCCAGGACAAAACACACTTTTAGCCTATCCCACGCACCCATCCACGATGGAAGCAACTCAACACCCTAACCACCAAACTAACTTAGAGGGAAGAGGGGGAGGAAGAAGGAAGAAATGAAGGGGAAGGGGGGGGGGG